>PVKH010007078.1:10144-20604 GCA_004027955.1 Chaetophractus vellerosus | reverse complement strand
TGAGGAACTCTTGTTAGTCAGATGTTTGGTCTCTTGAATGATTTCTTTTTATCCCTGAGGATCTTAATAGTTTTAAGATTTAATTTACTTATATTGTTTTATTTTCTGAGTTCTTTTCCTTTCTTTTTGCCTCAATCGCTGTCATGCTAGAGATTTTTTTTTTCTGAGGTACCGGGACCAGGGATTGAGCCCAGGACCTTGTGTGCGGGAAGCTGGTGCTCAACCACTAAGCCACACTTGCTCTCCTGAGTTGGTTTTTTCTGTTTGCTTGCTTGTTATTTGTTTTTGGTTTTGTTTTTGGAGGCATCGGGGACCGAACCTGGGACCTCCCATATGGCAAGCATATGCTCAACCACTTGAGCCACATCCGCTCCTCCATATTAGAGATTGTTTTCAAAAGTCTGGTGATTATTGAATATCTGTTTATGTTCATGAGGGATTCACTAAAAATTAGAAGTTTTGTATAACTGGTTGCAGCTTGTTGACTGGTTGGCCTTTTTGTGGATGATTCAGAGGGGACCTGGCAGTAGTTTGGGGGTTGCGTTAAAATATGAGGGTCTACTGAGTGACATTGCAATGACAGATACAGGCCATTATATATCCTGCCATAACCTACAGAATTGAATGGGAGAGAGTGTTCATCAGTTGCAGTGAATGTACCACACTAATGAAAGAAGTTGTTAATGTGGGGAAAAGTGGGCAGCCTGGGGAGTGGGGCATATGGGAATCCCTTATTTTGTTTTATGTAACCTTTTAAGTAATCTATCTTTTAAAAATAAAAAAATATATATTAAAAAATATATATATATATATATATATATATATATATGAGGGTTTATAGGTTAGGGTCTGTCATTTTCTCCAGTGAGGAAATATCCATTTTCACTTCTGTGGGGTATGTGTCTCACAGCCAGGGTTCTGGTAGCTGATTGGGAAAGACATCTCAGAGTCTCAACATTCACTATGTAAACATTTATTTAATCCCTTCTCTGTTCAGCTTCTCATTATCACTCTCAGTTTTGTATGCTACCCCAAAGCCCAATCTTCTCTGGTTGATGTCTTCGGATAGACTTAAATTGAGGAAGGGCTATCACTAATCTAACATGACTAGGTAAGATTGAAGAGCTGATAAGTTTAATTATTACTAATTCAGTCTTTAAACCAGTCTTCCTAATTTTCATCCATCCTACAACCCTGCCTTCAGAGGTGTATCTTCAATTCCTGACTTTTCCAGGGCTTCTGATAAATGACTTGGGATTCTTATTGAGTTCTTTTCCTTGTAGATACTAGTGAAAGCTGAAACCTAAGTCAGTTATTCCTTGTCCATCCACTTGCTGTCTTCCAAAATTTTGTTAGCATCTCTTTTTGGCTGTGGTCTCTTTACCTATTATTTGTTCTTGGGGGTTTTTACTTTCCTTCTTTTATCATTTAGTTAGATTTTGGAAGGTAACAGTAAATGCATGTCTTGTATTTTATATATTTAACTGAATCATCTTTTAAAACTGTAATTGGATACCATTTTAAATGTATAATGTGATTTGAACATTTTAATATCACCGCTACATCTCTATTGATTCTTTTGGAGGATATAGGTATAATTTAGACCAGATGGTCTAGAACAAAGCCTTCAGACTTAGCATCTTCACAAAGTATATATTGTATGGGGTAGAAACTCTGATAATGTGTGTCAGTTGAGAATAATCCCAAAATAACTAGTGTTGTACTCCTTTCAAGACAGATTAATTTCAAGCATTTGAAATATTACTAGCTAATTCTGTAGTACTAAATATGTGAAAATCCCATTCAACCAGAAAAAGGAAACATTACTAGACAGCAAGTCATATAAAACTAAAAATATTTTAACTTGATAATTAGTACTAGTTGACTGAATGTCATATTACTTGCTTTAATGATTTTTTCATGTTCTCTGGAAAATTGTTCATTATGGAATATTACACTTGTCTCCTTTTCATTTTGTGTATGGTTTATACACGTTAAAATATTATTTATGGCGTTTATATGGGAATGTATATTCTTTATATGCAGTTGTATTTAATGTGATATAGCCCTTGATAACTAAGAGAAATTAGGAAAATATACTGGTTAATAGCAACTCAAATCATTGTTTATGTGAATAAATTTCATCTTTCATTTCACTCAGCAGTGCCTAATAATGTGAGAGCAAAGGTCCCACATGGTTTACAGCACTAAACTTGCTCTGCTTGGTTTTAAGTACTGCGCTCATGAAAGTCACTAAACAATAGAATACCTGCAGGAATCTGGTTGAAAGTCACTAAACAATAGAATACCTGCAGGAATCTGGTAGCTAGCTGTCTTTCCCACCCCAGAAAGGACAGAAAGTGCTCGCTTTAGAGTAAAAGCTATATATGTATATATATCCAGCTTGACCTTCCATAAAGTGGGGAAAAGGAAGAATAAGGAAAATAAAATTGAGTGTGTGTTTGGATACGTGGTTTTCCTTTGAACCTGTAGAATGTGAGAAAATGATCTACTTCCTTCATCGGTGAGCAGGATACCAGAATTAAACGCTAGATATCCAGATTAACACCAACAAGGGGTTATTGCCTATCTTTATTTTAGTTATAACATCTGGAATGACTTTTGCACTCTATGAACAGAGTTTAGTTGAAGTGACCTCTCCTCTGTCTAGCTTTTTTTTTTTTTCTTTATTGTATGTGCCTACTTTTATGTCTCCATTGTGGTTACATAGGACAATAGCTACACTTAATTCCAGAGTCACACATAGATCAGTTGAATCAGAAATTCTCTGTAATTGTTACTGATAAAATGTCCTGTGTTAAAGTAGTCCCCAAATTAGTTAAAAACAACTTAATGAGAGGACGAACGTTGTTTTTTCATGGTTCATTTTGTCACCCTCACTTGAGGTCAGTTATATTTGATTTACAAATGTAGAATCAGCAATTATAATTTCTACAGAATCTTGAGAGTTCTAAAAGTATGAGAATGACTTTTTAAAATATATATGATATTAAAACCTTGAACCCTGGAACTGAAGACTGATCTATCTTTTGTCATCCACTCCGATTTCTGCTTTGACCGAGTTATACATTCACTCAGTTATCACATCTCTTCTAATCTCAGTCCTAAACCCAAACTTGTTCTCAGCTCTACTTCTTTCCCCATTTGTAATTCTAACCACCTCCTTTAACCAAGTCTACATGTTCCAATTCCATTTATGCCAAGTTACATGGTATGGAGAAGATAGAGGGTGAAGAAAGCTTTGCAGTGAGGACAGAACAGTTCTCATTATTGTCTTTTCTTTATGGTGGTCCATGAAGAGTCATTAGAAAAATGCCTACTGATTTTATGAGTATGAAGCATATCATTTTCATTTATGTATAAAGGAAAAGCAGAAAGAAAAATGATGCTGCAGAAATTCTAGAGGTCCTTTGATGGAAATAAAACTTTTAAAAATTAAAATGCTGTAAGATATATAGATTTTTTTTAAAAGAACCTTTTCATATGATTAAGCTATAGCACAAGGAGTAATATTGAGTCAATTATGTGAATTTGAGTGAGAAGAAACCTATTCTACAAAGAATGATAAAGCTTCACAGCAGTCCTTTTATATTTGGTTAAAGGACTGGATCATTGGTCACATTTCCACAGTGCTTGTATTTTACAGTGTGGATAGGTTAGGGTATAAAACCTTATTATGTATGTTTTCATGCCTGTGTTCTAAAGTTTTGATTTGTCTTGGTTGCCACACATGCAAATTTTATACAAAGTAAAAAGCATACCTTAAAATGAAGTAAATGCTAAGAGGAGAGGGCTTAATATCCAGTTCTATATATGTAGATTTCAGTGAAAGGTCTGCACGTTAAAGTCCTGCATTTGTTGTAGGAAATAGACATCTATAGCAAACTAGTACAACTTAGTCACCATTTCTAAATTCTATAAGGTTCTAAATTACTGCATTCTCACTTTTTAAAAAAATTTTCTGCTTTAGATTAATATGAAAAAAAACAAACAAACACAACCCGCTAAACCCTCAGGTAGACTGCATATAGGAGGTCTCCTAGTGAGAAAGAAACAGAGTTAAACTATTGAATCTGAGCAAGGTACTTGTTTTGTCTTGAAAACGTTTATACAGCATATTGTGTCAAAGTTTAGTTCTTTTATAAACTTTTGGAGCTCTTCTGTTACATTCTGCTAAATTACTCAACTTTCAGGTCAGAAACCTAGAGCTATATAGGGATCTTACTTGGTAATAGGACCTTATTTCTGTTTATTAACTTAAAATTGAGTCTTTTTTTTTCTTTTAGTTGGGAGGTGATAATTAATTTTCCTTGTGAATCAAAAATAAAAGGGCAGCCTTCTTTTATTTTAATCAAGAAAATTTGTTTATTGAGTTTTTGGGGGTTTGGATTTTTCCTTTCTAAAGCTTGTATTTTATGCTTTCAAACAGTTTCATTATGGGAAGCGGATGTGGCTCAAGCAATTGAGCACCCGCCTACCACAAGGGAGGTCCATGGTTCGGTTCCTGTTGTCTCCTAAAGAAGACAGCGAGCTGGCATGATGGGTACGTGTTGCAAGCTGACACAACAGGATGATGCAACAAGAGACACAAGAAGAAAAACAATGAGACACAACAAAGCAGGGAGCAGAGGTTCCTGGTGCCTCCTAAAAGAAGACGAGCAAGACAGCAAGCTGACGCAACGGGCAGGCACAGCAAGCTGATGCAACAAGAGACAGAAGCAGGGGAAAAAAATGAGACACAACAAACAGGAAATGGAGGTGGCTTAAGTGATTAGGCGTCTTCCTCCCACATCGGAGATCCCAGATTCAGTTCCCAGTGCCTCCTAAAGAAACAAAGAAGAGGAACAGACACAGCAAGTGCAAATAATGGAGTGGGGAGAAATAAATTAATTTTTTGAAAATGTTTCATTATTTTTTCCCTCTATAGCCTGGTTAGGTTGAAGCTGGCTATAATGTTTTGTTGTGGGATGGAGTTTTAAACATGTCCGATTTGCCGAGAAAATTGTAGATTCTTTTTTCTTTAAAGTAATTGAACCTTCACACCTAAGAAAATATGAAAAAATTTTAGTTTAAAATCCAATTTTTTTTTAACTTGGAAGACAGGATCAGATTATTTTCTTAAAGGGTTTTACTTGATAGGTCATAAGACTAATGTACCTATTATAAGGTTTCAATGTATACACTGTAGTTGGTTCTTGGTATAGTTTCTAGATTTCTTTGCATTGTAAAATGCACAGTATAATGTGTTTTGAGTATTTCAGTGCCTTATGGGAAAATAAATGTGGGAGGTTTAACTATTTAAGTAGGAAAAAAACATTAGGAATTTTTTCAATTGTTATTTCAAAAGCAAGATTTGTCTTTACTATCCCATGAAAATTTCTTGGTTGAGTGGAGATGTGATCTTTTTTAAAAACATTATCACGGAGGCCTGTCCTGATTAAGATGGTGGAGATGCTTCAGGATTACATCCCTCCCAGATGCTTTGAACAACCAGCAAGAACCAACAGAGAAATCATTCTCAGATTTCCAGAAAACAGTTAAAAGACTTGAAACTACTGCAGGGGGTGAGCATGGAATCAAGAAAAAGGCTACGTAAAAGCAGTAGTTTCCCATGGCGCCCTGGCTGGCTCCTCCACACCCCTCACCAAGTCAGTACGGAGCCAACTCACACTCCAAGTACACTTCTCTGGTCCCAGTTCTGGAGAGAGCAGAGTAGCCCTCGTGCATATACTGGCCCATTCTGTCTGGTGGTGGCCTGAGGCACTCACTCTCCCAGAACTCGCTTCCTGCATGTAGAAGGCAGCTCACTGAGCTCTCCCACAGAACATTGTGGGAGAGTAGTCCAGATTTGCTGCCTAGGGCATAGGATTTTTGGCTGTAGAACATGTAGTGCAGGGCTCACCACTCTGAGGCACTTAAATGGAATTCCCAGGACCATATATTCATGTCCAAGACAAGACACATGCACAGAAAGTATCAGGGAGGCCGTGTGCTTTGGCCTGGAGCTATTCACTAAACTGAAGGAGATAACTCTCAGGTCAATCTGCAAGGCTCCTAACATTCTCAAGGAAGGCACTGTCATAACACTAGCTGGATGCAAGCTTAAGGAACAGACATTTCAAAGTCTAAATTCCAGTGATAATACATTAAAATATCAGAATGTCTAGGTTTAGACAAACAGTTGCAAAATGTACAAAGCAACAAGAAGCAATGGCAGAGGCATAGGAGAAGATCAAAGCATAAGAAACCATCAATGAGAAGGACCAGGCCTGGGACATAACAGACAAGATTTCTTGGTGCTGATTATGCTCAAAAGAACTAAAGGAAATCAGGAAAATGACAGATGAACACAAAGGCAGTATCAGTGGAGAAATGGAAATTATGAAAAGGAATGAAACAGCTGAAGGCCGTAGGAACAAAAATTAAGAATTCCTCCCTAAAGGAGTTCAACAGATGGGGGTGTCAGAAGAAAGAATCAGAGAACTTGATAAGAATATTGAAATTATTTAGTGTGAAAAGCAGAAAGAAGAAAGAATGAACAAAAGTGAACAGAGCCTGAGGAATCTGTGAGATGCTATCAAGCGTGTCAATATATGCATCATAGGAGACCCAGAAGGAAAAGAAAGAAAGGAGCAGAGAGAATAGTCGTACAAATAATGCCTGAAAACATCTCAAATTTATCAAAAAAACACTCAAACTTCCAGGATAAGCCCAAATAGACCCACACTGTGATGTATTTCAAACTGTTCAAACAGGTAAAGAAAGAATTCTGAAGGCCACAAGACAGAAGCAATGTGTCTTGTACAAGGAAGCCTCACTAAAATTAAGTGCCAATTTCTCATCGGAAACCATGGAGGCAAGAAGACAATTGGATGACATTTTTGCTGAAAGCAAAAAACTGTCAACCAAGTATTCTATATCCAGCAAAACTTTAAGAGATGAGGGAGAGTTTAAGACATTCCTAAACAAAAGCTGAAGGAGTTTTTCACCAGTAGACTGCCCCTAAAAGAGATGCTAAAGAAAGTTCTGTAGGTTGAAAGGAAATGACAATAGACAGAGGCCCCATGAAGAAATAAAGATCTCTGGTGAGGGTAATGACATAGGTAAATATAAATGTCAGTACTATTGTGTTTTTGGTTTGTAACTCCACTTTTTTATTTCCTAGGGTTCTAAAAGGCAAATGCTTAAAATGTAATGAGATATCAGTGGTTTTAGACTCATAATGTATAAACATTTAATTTGTGACAAGAATTGCCTAAAGGTAGAAGTAGAGAGGCTTGTAGGAACATAATATGCATATACTATTGAAGTTACGTTTTATCAAAGCAAATGAGATTGTAACAAATTTAGCATGTTAAATTTAAAACCCATGGTAACTACAAAGGAAATGTCGGAGAATATGCAAGTTCATAGAGACAGAAATTGGAGTACTGGTTGCCAGGAGTATGAGGCAGGGGGAATAGGGCGTTAATGCATAATGGGCTTAGAGTTTCTGCTGCAAGATGGAAAAGTTTTAGTAATGGAAAGTTGGTGAGAGTACCACAATATTGTGACTATGATTAACCCCATTGAATGGTATACTTGGGAGTGGTTGAGGTGGGAAAATTTGTGCTGTATACATGTTCCCACAATCAAAGAAAAAAGAGAAGAGCATCTCAAGAGACAATGACATTTAAATGTAATACGTGATCCTGGATGGGGTCTAATGAGGAGCAAAGGCTCAAAGGAACATTATTGAAACATACGAAAAAGTTTCAATATATACTATATATATATAAGCTTTATGTTCAATTTGTTTTATGTTCAATTTCTTGAACTTGATAACTGCACTTATGGTGGATATATAAGTGAATATCCTTGTTTTTAGAAAATGTACAAGGCAGTATTAAGTGTCAAGGAGCATGATGTATACAGCCTACACTCAGATTTTCAGAAAATTGATGAATAGGTGGAATGATTTGGCAAATGTGGCAAAATCTTAAAATTGGGTGGATTTGGGTAACTGGTGGAGGGGATGGGTAGGATTATGTTGGAATTCTCTTTTTGGGGTTTTTAAATTATTTTTATAACCACCCTATAAGTTTGAAAGTATTTAAAAATAAAAATTAATTTTTGAAAAACAAGATAGTCATAAATTTTGTGAAAAATTTTTGTGAAAAATCTATAAAAACGTCTGTTTTTTTCCTTAGGGTATCTACCTGATTTGTGTGTTGGTAACAAACTTTTTCTCATTTTAGTATGTGGTCTTTTTTCTTTCTTTTCTTTCCCAAAAAACATTGGTTAAAAATTCTCTGAAAATTTTTAGGATATTAGGATATATGAGATGTTTTCTCATATATTAGGCCTTTAAAGCAATGTGAAAACAAGCTAAGTTGAAACAGTAGTACCTTGATAAGTGTATATTAAGTTATCTTCATCTGAAAGAAGCTTTTCATTTTAGAACTAAAAATTAAGCCTCTTCACAGTTTGAAAGCTTTTATCTTTATCTTGAAGATAAACATATTTAAAATACTTCTCTTTCTGTCTTGGATTTTTCTTTCCTTATTATACTTTTTGTATTTGCATCTACAAATTATGGGCTAATTTCCAATTGAAAAAAATCTTTATATTAGGACTTTTAAAAAGTCTTGCATGTGGCAGGAAAAAATATTCTCTCCTTCTACTGATATTGTCTTTATTTCAAGGGTTGATATTTTGAAATATGAAGCAAATAAAATTAGCACTTAAAGTAGGTGGTCCAAAAAAAGGGAAGGGGACTTCATTTGAAGAAAAAGAAAATGACTATTTACATCAGTAGTTGTCCCTAGGCAATTTCGTGTGTTTACTAATACAGTGTTCTCTAAATTACAAAATGATTTGAAAATAATAGGGGCATACATGGGGAAAATTTACTCATAGTGAAGATACTTGAGTATTATTGTTTTTATTGTTTATACCATAAACTGATAAATAAATGCCATGATTTTAACCTGTTAGTATTTTTCTGTTGTCGGGCATGTCTGTAAATATAGAAGCCTAGTTTTTGCGTTATCATAATTGTATTTCCATTATCAGATTATATTTCCATACAAAAAAGCAAAAAAGCAGCATATCTGATTTTCTTGGAAATTGTGGTTAATTTATGAAGATCTACTGTTTTAAAGGAAATAACTTTCATAGAAGTTTTTTTTTAAGTCCTGTAATTTATGTAGTAATTTATGCATAGTTTTATTTTTCTGTATGAATAATTTATTGTTAATAAGCGTATTCATGGAATGCGAGCATATAAGAATTTTTCTTCCTTATTTCAAAATAATTTGTTTTCTAGGTGTTAATTTGATAAATAACTCAAAGGAAACTTTGTTACTGCCTTAGCTAGTACAGAAATTCCCTATTAAATTATCTCCAAATAAAAGTTATCACAGTTGTCAGTAAGGAATTTGATGTTCTATGTCTTTAAAAAGAAAAGCCAGGTTTATATTTTGATATGTCTAATGCTAACAAGTCTGTCTTTTTAAGATGTTTTTGTTTGGTCTTACTACCATTACTACTACTTGGGCTTATTAAATATTAATTTAATGGAATATTCATTGCTCTAAATGTTTGATAGAGCAACCAGTTGAATTTTCAGTTGAAGCATGATAAAGATTCTACAAAATAAAATCTCTTCCACGAATTCCTGTATTCGTGGAATCCCAGAGTAGACTTTAATTGATTAAGCAAATCTCTGATTAACTCTTCTTGGCCGGGAACTCTTAGGCACTGGGATTATTGCTGGAAAATACTTAGGGTTTTTTTTTGTTTTTCAAAGCTGGCACAGGCCAGCTTGCCTTCACCAGGAGGTGCCGGGAATCGAACCTGGGGCCTCCCATATGGTAAACGAGAGCCCAACCACTTGAGCCACATCCGCTTCCCATAAACAGGAGCCCAGCCACTTGAGCCACATCCGCTTACCGGTTTATACTTTCATGTTTGTTCAAATGATTTGGTGGCACTTTCTATCAAAGTGTGCATAGGAGGTAAATATTTTTAGACTTTGCAGTTTTTACAGTGTCTTTATTCTGTGCTCTCACTTCTTTCATATTTTGGTTAGATATAGAATTCTAGGTTATAAATACTTTTTTCATTATTTTTTAAGCATTGCTCTATTCTTAAGTTCTGAAATTTCTATTAAGATGCACAAAGCCATTATGATATTTAATCTTGCGTATATGACTGGACTGGTTTTGTTTTTCTTCTCAAGAAGCTTTTACAATCTTTTCTTTTTTTGTCTGGTTCCTGAAAGTTCGTGATGATGTGCCTTGTTGGGAATCTTATCTTTTTTTTTTTTTTTTTTTTTTTTTTTTTTTTTTTTTTTTTTTTTTTTTTTTTTTTTTTTTTTTTTTTTTTTTTTTTTTTTTTTTTTTTTTTTTTTTTTTTTTTTTTTTTTTTTTTTTTTTTTTTTTTTTTTTTTTTTTTTT
>PVKH010007078.1:0-10044 GCA_004027955.1 Chaetophractus vellerosus | reverse complement strand
TTGGAAAGTTTTCTTTTCTTACATCTTTGATTTCTTCCCTTTTGCTTTTTTTTGTTTTTTGTTTTTTCTGTTCACATGCTCTTTTTGATACCTAACTATTCCTTTTTCATAGCATCCTGCTCCTTTCAAAGATGGGTTTATCTTTGCTTAGCTTTATGAGATATAGCAGCATATTTTGTGTGAAAACATATGTATATCTGTTTTATATGTATGTAATGATTAAAAAACTTTTTTATTCTGTGTGTATCATGAGCTCTCTTTTCTCCAGGTTTCTTTTTCCCTGTTGTTAATTTTTACCTTTTGTCCTTTATATGAAATGTTATGACTTAAAACGGGCTAGGGGGGCCGGCTATAGCCCGGTTCACCACATGGGAGGCCCCGGGTTCGGTTCCCGGGGGCCTCTCCGAGCAGGCAGACCGCCTTGCAAGGGCAAGCTGCCGTGGGCGGGGCAGAGCCACTGCAGGCAGAGCAGAGCCGCAGCGGGCGGGGCAAAGCCACCACAGGCAGGGCAAAGCCACCATGGGCAAGGCAAGTCACCCGTGAACGGAAGCAGAGCCGCCTGTGCGATTAGCTGACTCAGTGCGTCCCCACAGCGGGGGGAGACAGAGCAGACACAGAAGAACACAAAAATGAACACAGCAAGAGCAAGCAGAAAGGCGGGGATATGTAACAAAAAAAATAAAAAATAAAACAGGCTGGCATACTATAGACAGCTGTACCTGGTTTGTAACCTGTTTTGGTACAGCTCTTGATCTAAGATAGTTTTAATATTTTTAATAGGATGGTTAAAAACAAACACAGAAACATAAAATCCAGCATTATAATATGCTATAGAGACCATATATGGCTCAGAAATTCTAAAATATTTCTTTGACCCCTCTATTATCTGGGGATTCCTGGCTTTCCTTTCATATTTATTAGTGAAACACTAAAAGCAAATTGGAAACTATGTGTTGTTGAATAACTGGGTAATATTGAAGCTGGTTTGGTTTTAGGTAGTCCATAAAGTCACTATTTGTCAGTCTTTTCTTTGAGACCTGGTTTCTCTAGAGGAGAGTCTCTAATCTTCTGCCCGGAGAGTGTAAGCCTGCTACGTATGTTTCAGAGATAAGCACACCTTAGAGTTTGAGACATTCACTTAATCACCCTGTTTTCAGTGCAGCTACTTTAATCTGAAATCTGCTGTGCCTCAGGTTCAGTTTCTCGAGAGGCTAAAATCTCTAGTCTTTTGCTATAGTCAGTGTGGCTTGTTTTACCTGGCTCCCCAGACGGTAATGGGGATTTGGGACTCCAATTACTCGTTTTAAATAGATCAACTCATACCTTTATTTTCAGCTCTTACCACTCTCTTTTTGTGAAACCGTGTACCTCCTAGAATCAGTTTGTTTTTTTGTTGTTGTTATTGTTACATATCCCCCCCTTTCTGCTTGTTCTGGATGTGTTCATTTTTGCATTCTTCTGTGTCTGCTTTGTCTCCCCCCATTGTAGCGACGCGCTGTCAGCTCACCGTGCAGGCGGCTTGCCCCACTTGCAGGGCTCTCCTCTGTTCGCGGGTGACTTGCCCTGCCCGTTGCAGCTTTGCCCTGCCCATGGTGGCTTTTTGCCCTGCCCATGGCGGCTCTGCCCCACCCACGGCGGCTTGCCCTCTCAAGGCGGTCTGCCCGCTCAGAGAGGCCCTGGGAACTGAACCCGGGGCCTCCCATGTGGTGAACCGGCGCCCTATCCACTGGGCTACAGCCTGCCCCCTCCTAGAATCAGTTTTAATAGAGAAAGTTAAAGAGATTTAAACTAGGGGACTAGTGAATGAAAACTTGAACATGTGGGCATAGTCAGATCATATTATTATATATCAGCATATTGTATGTGTGTCTTACACTGCAGGTTATGGCAAGGTTTTGTTGTAATAGGGTACTTGCTTAATAAATACTTGGTTTTAAGATTTATGCAGTATACAATATGAATTGAGGATGGAGGATTTATAATATTTTAGTCATTTGTAATGTAGGGTTATATTAGAATAAGGTATTAGTGGTGTGCAGGATAATGCTTCATTCCTAGATCATGTTCCATCATTTTTTCTTTAATGTTCACTTATTTGGTGATTTATTTAATTATTCTTGGGTAACAAAGTTTGACAGTAGGTATAACCTTTGGGAAATCTAATTTTAGTCTTATTTCTTTTATCTTATTCTCATAACATGTAAGCTCTTCCTCGTAATGTCAAGAAAGAGTTAGGCCTATGTGAACCTAGTAAAATCAACCACTGGCTTGCTTGCTTTTATTTTGTTTTAGAGAAAGGATAAATGGGATTCAGAACATCCTGGAGAAAGTTTGAGCCATCTGTATCCTAGAATCTCATCACCACTCTTAAACAGCATTTTGTATGTCATAACATATCTCTTAAATGTTGAACGTTAGACAAAGTTTCTGCCCCCCACCTCACGCCATATACCACCCTATTATTAACATCTTGCATTATTGTAGTATGTTTGTTACAATTACTGAAAGAACATTTTTATAATTACACAACAAAGTTTCTTTTAATACTTGTAAAATTGTTCCTAATTTTACATTCTTGAAAGAAGAAACTTTCGTATTCCTATTTATTATATAAATCAGAGTTTTTTCTTTGTGATTTTTCACACTTAACCTGGCCTTCAAATCTGTTACTAAAGTGATTAATAGCACTTGCTGATCATAAGTTAACTGATGTTATCCTTAAAATTTTGCATAATTTAAAAACTAATTGTATAATAGACTCTTCTATGTATGATGTTGTTTTCTCCTATGAGGAGGAGTTAGAAAGTTTAAGCAGAGAAATTTTGATTTCAAAGTTTTTCTTTATTAATTGAACTACTAAAAATATAATATAAATTTAGACTACAGTGTGTTTATTAATAACCTGGGTTAGTTATAGAACTGCTCCAAGAACTCAGATTATGCAAGTTGCTTTAGATAAATGGTTTTTAACCTTTATTTTTTCTGTCTACACACAAGCTGACTTTTGTCAGAAATACCTTTCCTTATAAACAATATTTTTACCCAAGTTAGTGGGATGGGTTTGCATGGGTGGTGGGTAGTTCTTCCCTATATTTTTAATAGCTGGAGACTTGATTACTAACTCCTAGAGCCCTTGCCTCTTAGTCTTCCTAATTTTTTTCTTTGGAAAGTCTTTTTACTTATAGCAACTATAGACTACCAATGTTTGTCTTTTGAGGTGAGATAATAAATGCAAAACCCCTCTGAAGTGAATGGTATTCTTAACTTTTTGAGGAACTGCCCAACTATTTTTCATCATGGCTTCATCATTTTACATTCCCACCAACAATTTGTAAGTGTGTCCAGTTTCTCCACATCCTCTCCAGCAGTTGTTATTTCCCATTTTTCAGTAATAGCCATGCTGGTGGGTGTGAAGTAGTGTCTCATTGTGGTTTTGGATTGCATTTCCCTAATGAGGTTTGGCTGTTTTTGAATGCTCAACTGGACTTTGTTTTCTCTAAACTTTTTCTCTTAATTATTATGGGAAGTGATGATCCCAAATACCTAATCTTTGTACCAAAGATTGCTTTTAGACAGGTGGCTTTTAGTGGCTTTTAGAAATTCTCAAATTTTAAATTCAGGTGGCTTTTAGAAATTCTCAAATTTTGAATTGCTAAATGATTGTAGAAGATTCCTATGATATGTGTTTTGTATGTATAATTCTAAACGAAAATTGCTCAACAAACATACACAATAAAAATAGTTCCCGAAAATAATGCCTACTTTGTTTTTCATGTTACTGGGAACATATTGCGTAAAATTACTGTAGTAAACTTACTAAAATTTAGGTAAACTAGAAATATACTCTTTCCCTAATTGCACTTAAGATGTGTGTGCACTTCTCAATCTCAAAATGTTATAAACTCCACTTAGATTTGCTTTGTTTTTCTGTCCTATTTTCTGGAAAACTGTTTCAGATTTTCATTAGTTTTTCACTTCTTTCCAAAGATACCTGAGGATACCCTTCTGTAGATAAATGCTAGTTAAATTTTATTTTAGTTCAGGGCCTATAAAAGATGATTGTGTTTTACTCCCGCAAAAGTTATTTGTGTTTTTTCCTGAACTTTTCTTTCTGCAGCAAAGTTCTATTTTCATTAACTACACACTATTTTAAAGTAGAAGATGGCGGTGAAAGATCAGTCTGTGTCACCTTTGGATTTTTTTTCTTTGTCAAAGCAATGGCAGTTTTGATTGTAACAGAAAACTACTTGGAATTTGGACTTGAAACAGGTAATGATTTCAAAAAGCTTTTGCTTTATTTATATTTTATTAATTTTTAGGTATGTTTTATGTCTGATACTTTTCAAAATGAAGTTTGAGGTATATATTCTGCAATGTTCTAAATTATTTAACTTTATTAAATAAGATCTTTGTAGATGGTTTTAACGAAGTATATTGTTTACCTTTTTCCAAAAGTACTGCCCCCTTTATCTTTTCTTACAGTTAAATAAATTTCTGTAATGCTAAAGTTTACTCAAATAGTTAAAGAATTAATGCAAATTTTATTCACACGCATGGAATGTACAGATACCAAAGGGATGTTTTCAAAGACTGTTCCTGCTAATAACCAAATTTTATTGCATTATAGCATGCTAATTAGCACATGAAAGAGCTAAGCTAGCCACTTCCAAAATTTAAGATGCTCTATTTTCTAGCATCTATTTCCAAAGAAAGATTCTATATTTTATCTCTGTGATAAGTAATCTTTTTTTTTTCCCCTACAGGGTTTACAAATTTTTCAGAGAGTGCAATGCAGTTTCTTGAAAAACAAGGTTTAGAATCTCAGTAAGTTTTTGTAAACTTAAGCATTATTTAAATATCATAGGTGGAAATTTAAATTTTCCATTTTTAGTGAGGTAGCATTTACTATAAGTTCCTTGTTTTTAATCAGTGACGAGTTCTTTTTAAATTGGACTGTAACTTAAAAAGACTCATAATTATTACATCTATATAAAGTTAATATCTTTGATAGAATTCTTACTTGGATTTGCTTTTATTTTCTTTAATTCCCTTTGCCTCCAAAGATCAAAATAAATTTATATCTGAGTCAAGTATCAATTCTGTTTTGAATATATGTTTGGTTGTTGTCACTATGAAGAGATAACTGGTTTATTTAAAGTGGTAGTTTACAGTTCACTAAGATCTATAAAATGGGTATTTGAATAAGAGTATTCTTTTGTAGAAATCTTACATTATTTGTATTATTATTATTGTGCTTTGTAAAGTAATTGATTAGAAGAAAGAAAATTTTTAGAAAGTTAACTTAAAATTTTTTATCAGCTTTTTGCCCTTTTTTTTTTTTTTTTTTTTTTAAGGGGTCCTGTTTCTAAACTTACTTTCAAATTTTTCCTGGCTATTTTCTGTTCACTCATTGGGGCTTTTTTGACATTTCCTGGATTACGGCTGGCTCAAATGCATCTGGATGCCCTGAATTTGGCAACAGAAAAAGTTACACAGTAAGCGGAAAATGTGCATAAGCACATGCAGATAAATATATGTTTTCCATCTTAATGAAGGTATATTATTGTAATGAAATAATAAATTATTGTGTTGAAAATTAATAACCAAATAAGCATTTGATGTCACAATACTTTCTATTATAAACAAGTTTCTTTTATTCTCTTCTCAGTTTTAAGTCCTGTGTTAAAAATATATAATACCATTACTAAATTTCTCTTTTCACCTGTTAAAATGAAAACATCAACATTCATGTTCTGTTTGAATCAGAGGTCAATGCTTATGACAGTGATTCCCTACAATGGAACTGAGGATCTATGGGAATTTTCCTTTAATAGAAATCAAAACCTTTTACTTTAAAATATTTTATTTTGATAACTTTATTTGAATTATTTAATACTTTCATTTTTAAAGTTTTGAAAGTAGAAGCTATATACAAAAGAGGTGTTTTGTGAATCTGTTAAGACTCTTGTTAAAGTAGTACATTATTTTATACTGTACAATGTTATATATCTCATAGATTACTTTTAACTGCCAAATTCTATTTTAGTTCTCAAATGGAGAAATATTAAATCTCTACATATATAATTCAGAGCCTTTTTGGTTGTCACAGTATTTTTTTTTTTTATTTTATTTTATGTAAACACATTGGCAGAAAGACAGGCTTATTACATTTACTTCAACTCATACCCAAATCCAAGTTCCCATCTCGTCCTTTTGTTTTGCAGTGGAAGCCCATGTTGAAAATAATCCATTTGGATATATGTATTTATAGTCATTAGGTTTCTTTCAGTAATCATATATCCTAACATTTCTGCTCTTCAAAAGTCTATGTTAATTATGCTTACTCTTTACAGTCTTTTTATAGAAGGATGATCATTCTTATCTCTTACATCATTTTCCTTTATTTTAATTTCGATATTATTTTCATCTCTTTCCCTACCTCCATTTTTCATTTGCTTTGTGCATGTATTTACTTATTCCCACCTCCCATTACACACACCTTCATCCTCTTTTTTTCCCCTCCTTTTACTCAGCATGCTTTTGACCACATCCTGCCTTTCTCTCACCACCCATCTCTGTAATGACTTTTTTTTTTTTTTTTAAAGACAAAAACTGGTTCTCCCCCTCCTCACTATACACACACTTCAGTCCACTAACCCCAGTGTTATGATTTAAATAAGCTGAAAAGGGTGGGTGGAGTGGAGTCCTTCACAAGCTACTGAAACCGCTGTGGACTGCTCCTTGATACTAGAGTGTTCCCTAGCAACACTGCATACCTAATATTGCTTCTTTCTTCCTCCACACCCAATGGTTTACCCAGGCAGGCTGGGGGATAAAAGAATCACTTTATAAAAACGTTTGAAACATTTAGTAGGGTTTTGGGGGGCAGGAAGGGGGGGTCACCTTTTAATGTCTTTTTCAGTACATGTGATTTCTTTTAAGAATCATCTCTTTGGAGATTTGGGGTTTTGTTTTGTATTCATTTATTGTAACTCCCCCCCCCCCCATTGTGTTATAGCACTCTGCCTTGATACAGGGGTGTGGGCAAGCTAGTTCTGTTGTGAGAGTAGCCTAACTGGCATAAAGAGCAGTATTCACCTCACCCCCTGGCCAGTCACCAATATTTGTCTAAATGCTAGAGTTAGAACCAGAGTTCTGCCTTTCCCTGTCAGGTGTTAATAGTTTCCTGAGCCAGCCCTATTTCCTCACACAGATCACTGTCATTTGCATATGTTGTGATATTTTTTTAATATGTGTGTGTATTTCAAGCCTTCCTGTTTAACCCTTCAGCACTGTTGATAATAAAAACAGTATATGTGTAATTAGTCTGAAGAATTTGCCTTTGTTCTAGAACAAGAAAAATCTTTACCAACCATCTGTCCCTTTAGGATAAAAATTTGGAAAACAGTTAGCAATGAAGTGACAGCTAAGATTTGAAACTCTTTGCTATATTGGGTATATTGCCTTGTCAGGAGAAATATAAATTTCCTTGATTTGTATAGGATAGAGAAATTAATTTCAGCTGTGTCCATAGTCTAAGAAGAAATAAAAATGTGTGAATCACTTATGATATCAATCATGTAATTTAAACATTATACATGATTATTATATATTAAAAGGTTCCTTAGTAATAAGTTGTTGTAGTAAGTTCTGTCTGCCATATACGTTTTAGTATTATGGACCTTGCTAATCACCATATCTTATAAATATGGAGCAACTGAGGAGGGTACTTCATTTCAGCTATATTGAAAATTGTCAAAAGATGACTCCCTTGTACTGAAAATCCATTGAGTTCATTGATTGTACTAAGTTAGAGAATCCTTTAAGTTCTTATTCATTGAATCAGGAATATAGTATAGTACTAGTTCTGCCTCTAACCTGGAAAGTTGTCAAAAGCAAGTTATTTACCCTTCTTGGATCTGAATGTTCTCATCTGAAAAATTAAGATAAATGACTGTCATTCTTAATATCATATAGTTTTGCAAGGGCTCAAATTAGTGTTTAGTGATGATGATAAATATTAAATGACGATGACAGTAGTACTTTAATATAATATATAGACTACTGAAAATAAATCCCTGCTTTCATCTTGTACAGAACCAAGTTTCTGTGGTTTATTAGTATATTTTGTTTCTGGATTTTTATGTGTATTTCTTACATATTTTCAGAACATTACTTCATATCAACTTTTTGGCACCTTTATTTATGGTTCTGCTCTGGGTAAAACCAATCACTAAAGATTATATTATGAACCCACCATTGGGAAAAGAAAGTGTTCCTTTGTAAGTATGGGTATTTGGGGGCTTTTTTTTTTTTTTTTCTTCATTATATAATCAAATGGTTTTCTTAAGTGTTATATACTATATTTAAGTTTTCTAATGATAAAACTAGGACACTTTTTCAATCATTAATTGAAATGTTAAAAGATGTGTTATTAAATTGAATATGTAGGCAGTTATCATTTCATCCTTTTGGATCTTCATAAATGAATATTAATGATTACTATCCTGCAAAAATATGATCTTGTACACTTGTAACTTTTTCTTTTTCTTCACTTAGTGTCCATAGTCATTTTTCTGTTGTCATTGTGCTTGTTTCATAGATACCTTTTGCAATTCTTTTATTATTTAATTATGAAAATTTAGAGGAAAAAACAATGTAAATGAAAATTGTATACTTGGCCTCTATAACAATTGTTAACATTATCCATATTTGTGTCATCCTTTTTTTGGTTTGTTTTTGCATTTGAAGAAGTGCTTTTCAAGTAAATTAAATACATAATATTTTACCCCTGAGCACTTTAGTATTCATCTCTAAAAACTAAGGACATTTTCTACATGACAGCTATATTATCATCACACCTCAAAGATTTTAAGTGATGCCCTAACATTATCTAGACCATATTTCCTCAGTTAGAACACTGCATTTTAACAGAAGAAGGTAAGGAAACATAGAAACAGTTTATTAAATGGCATTAATAACTGTACTTGATAATGTTTCCTCATTAGCAGTGTAGAAGCTATGTTAGAAGAGTAGAAAGATTCAGACAGAGATGGTTCAAACCCCAGCCCTGCTCCTCACTGAAACTCACTTGAGGTAGATTATTTAACTTTGCTGAGCCTCTTTTTCCCTGTCTGGAAAATGAAGGTAGTATCATCTACTTCACAAGGTTATCAGAATTAAATGAAAGAGCGCATGTAATGCAAACAGCTGGAAGTAAGTGTTTAATAAATGCTCCTTTCATTTTGCCATATGAGAATTAAAATAGAAAAACTTAACTAGTCGTTGCCTTTTTGGGCGTTTTAGATTATTTACTTCTTTTTGATCTTGGAACACATTTGTCTTACAGTATGTAATCAGTAAAAACCATAGCAGTTAATCCTCTTGAACAAAGGGAAATATCCACTGAGCTAGTATTTTTGCCCTACAAATTTGCCTTCATAGTAATTTTAACTTGACTTATTCACTATGTATTTAAAAGTAATCCTAAGGGTCCAGTGAGTTCTAAACAAAATCTCAGGGGAACTTCTAATTCATGTCTTTGATGCTGAAAGCATTCCCAATCTTTTCTTGAACTTTCGTCATAGAACTTGGGTTTTCATACTCCTGTAATTATATTCTCTGATTTTATGCTTGCCTTAGTTAAATTTAGAAAACAAGAATACCACCATTTGTGATATACCAGTTAGTATGCTAGATATCAATAGCTTACATATTTTGACTCAGAAATATGAGAAACCAAAAGAGACTGTATACAGAAAAGTCCAGAATGACTTCAGAAATTTGGGAAGAATTTCTTCTGCTTGTTCTTTACCCATATATTTTACCCTCAGCTCAGACTCCTTCCTGAGTTATCCTACCAAATCAACTTTATTAAATCTTTATGAAGTTAAATAATCTGAATTAGAAGGTGCCATTGAATGACAACTATTCTAAAACCTGAACTCCTTTGAATTTGAAAAGATAATGTTCTGATTAACTGCTTTATTCCATTCACTTCATTTCCATTATAGTCACTCTTTTTTTTTTTTTTTTTTTTTAAAG
>PVKH010007077.1:0-14593 GCA_004027955.1 Chaetophractus vellerosus | reverse complement strand
GGAGCAAAGCCTCCTGCAAACGGAGCAAAAAGCCTCCCAGGGACGGAAGCAGACCCGCCCACAAGCGGGGCAGAGCCGCCTGGGCGGTGACCTGGCTCGGCACGTCGCCGCAGCGGGGGAGACAGAGCAGACACAGAAGAACGCAGAGAAATGAACACAGCAAGAGCAAGCAGAGAGGGGGGGATATGTAACAAAAAAATAAATAATAAATAAAATAAAATAAAATAAAATACCCAGCCTTATTAAATAATAATAATAATAATAATAATTCTTAATCAAGCACCACCTATTCAACTGCTAGGCATCCCACAAATCAAGTCAGATAGAGTTTTTACCCTATACAAATTACATATAGACAATAATGCCATCAACTGACCTTCATGTGAGATAGTTATATATCTACATACTTAAAATAGCATTCTTATGACAATATAAACAAATACAAGGAATACTTAGCTATAAATATTTATATTAGATATTCATTCTTAAGTATACACTGGACCAGGAAACAAGATGGGCATTATTTTTCCTTTGGCATTTAGTTAGAAAGTAGTGTTTCAGGTCTTATGTGTGCCTGTGTGTGCGTGCATGTGAGTATCTGTGTGTGAGAAAGAAAGAACATATACATATACACATTCACACACAAACAAATATGAATACTTTATTTTCTGTAGCAAAGTCCAGGAGAGCATGGGGGCCTGTTAAAGAATAATGTTGCCTAGCCAGTGTTTTACATTTTGGCCTGTCCAGCTCTAATGAGGGCTGAGACATGGTTAACAGCAATTTTGGGAAGCTTTTTTAGCTCTCTTTTGGGAGCCACAGAATTTTTTAAAAAGCTGTTTGTTTGTTAAAAGTTGCTCCAAGGCCTAAAATTTCTAAATATGCACCTTTTTCCAACATTGCCCTTATAAAGAAAAAACTGCTGCAAGTCTCCCAAACATGAGAGTTTAATTAAAGAAGCAAAAATGGAAGAAAAGAGAGAGAGCTAAAGAAAGAAACAAAGAAAGCAAGACAGGGCAAGACATCATTTTAAACATTTTCAATAGGGAAAATGTCAAACTTTGAGAGCTTAAAAAACCTCTTAGATCCAGACAACACATGTTTTTTAACCATCTTGCCTTTTGCAGGCATTTATAGGGTTATTATTTCCACTAAGTTTAGCAAAACAAAAATAATTCTGAATTAAAGCAGCAAATATAATTGTTAAAGAATTTATAAAAGTTGTAAAGAATAGGAAACCATAGATTCAAAAAGAATTAAGAGACACATTGACCAAATTCAATTTATAGATTTGTATGGCTAATCATTTTAATAAACCAACAAAACTATATATACAGACATATCATATATATATTATATATGTATACACACACACACACATATACACACATATATAAATCTGAACCTTGACTGGATATTACATATCAAAGAATTGTTATCTTTTGTTTTAGGAAAGAAGATGGTATTGTGGTTATGTTTATATAAGACTCTTTATCTTTTAGAGATAAATAGTAAACTATTTATGGATGGAATATGAAGTTTAGGACAGGCTTTAAAAGAATCCAGTTGGGAAGGTGTGAGAAGTGGGTAGAGACAGGTATGAAACAAGATTGGCCATTAGTTGCTAACTGTTGATCTTAGAAGATGAGTTTTTGAGTATTGAATACACTAGTATATTTTGTATATGTTTCATTTTTTCATAATAAAAAGGTTTAAAGAATTAACATAAGAACAGAGCATTTTAAACAATGAATGATTTAAATTGAAAGTGTATTCATTTCTAACAATAAAATTTACAGTAAAAGCAGCTTCTATCTAAATTGTATATAATAAGTTTTGATCAGAAGAATTTGGATCCCAATTATGCCATAAGCACCATTTTTTTACTTTTTGTATAATTACCCTTTATAATTCTAAAAATTATTATTGGAGTCTTTTACAACACAAGCACCACCAAAACATCACTGACTATGGAACTGGTGGCATGGAGTAATCTGGAAATGACAATAGTTGATCAACAAAGAATCCACCGCAAGTAAAAGGAATGAGAACCAACTTCACAGTGATACATAAGGGGAAAATATCATCATGGATAAAGATTATTATTTAAAAGCTGGTTTTCCTTCACTCTACAAACACTTAGAGAATAGCTGTGGGCCTCGCATTGGACTGTGTATTAATTACTCTTTTAAAAGGGAACATAGTAGTTCCTAGTTCGTGAGTTCAAATCTAATTATTGGAGAAAGTAACCCAGCACTTTTAGGAACATATATAATTCTCCAGGTTAATAAATGATATCTTTAAATTTATTGTCTCATCATTGACTTAGTTTTCTGGCTGCCAAAATAAATACCATGCAATGGGTTTGGCTTAAACAATGGGAATTTACTGGCTCATGGTTTTGAGGCTAAGAAAAGTCCAAAATCAAGGCATCATCAAGCTGATGCTTTCTCCCAGAAGACTGTAGCATTCTGGGGCTGGCTGCGGGTGATCCTTGGTTGGTCCTTGGCTTTCTGTCACATGGCAGTACACATGGCGGTATCTTATCCCTTCTTTCCTTCTGGGTTCCCTTGACTTCCACCTTCTGGTGGCTCCCTGTGTCTTTCTCCACTGAGGATACCCCTATAAGACATCCAGTAATAGGATAAAGACTCATCCGAGTCCATTGGGCCAACACTGTAGCAGAACTAACCTCATCAAAAGGTCTATTTACAATGGGTTCACATCCACAGGAACGGAATAAATTTAAGAACGTGTTTTTCTGGGGTACACAGCTCCAAGCCATCACAATCATCGACTGAATGCCTACCACAAGGGCTAGTCCCTGTGTTCTTTCTGAAGAAATAGCCACCTGAGAGCTGGAGAATTATACCAACAAAAATGAAAACCAAAGATAGGCCTATTTTTAAAACAAAGAAAACCATGGATAGAAATGGCAAATAGTTTTCCTTTAATGTTTTAGTGAAGCAAAAAAGGATTTCTAGAAATTTTAACCCATACCTTGATCTCCTCAACTATTTTTTTGCTCTTACAAGAGGAATAGGAATTCTGAAGCATTTTTAGGAAGAAAATGAACATTCAGTTATACATTTTTTTATTCAGTTATAAATTAGCACCAAGCCTGCAAACAAATTTTATATGATTTTCTAATCTTTGAACCTCACCATTCAATACTGCTAAGCTCAGACAGTCATATATCAACTAACAACTCCACACACTAAGCATAAGTTGAATTTTTTTTTCGGTCCTTTATCTCTAGAAGTTAGACTAGCACCTGGCATGTAGTAGGCATTTGATACTGCTGAGTTAATTCAGAGGTCAGAACTGCTAAGGAATATCTGTATATTCAAATCAGGTATCATTTTGACTTGGTAAATAAGAATGTATATTTGAATTATTCATCCTATTATAGGTCCTCTATATTGTTTTAAGAGATGGATTCAATGGACAAAGTTTTTGTGAAGTTGTATTAAGTCTGTTTCAGTTACCTTGAAAAAAAAATCTCTATATCTTGATCATGGAAATAAAATATATATAATATTATCATTATCAAACATATATAATCATTATCAAATTAAATTTAGTAAGCAACCAATCTAAAAAGTCCTGCCTTTTAAAGGGCTTATGTCAAAAAGTAAAGTACAAGCATTACATAAGAATTTACTCCCACCCTGACTCTATACTCCCTGTGAGCAGCTGTCACATAAAAGCCCCATGGGTAATGACCCTGGCTTGGGAGGTGGTTCACTGGGCTTCAGATCTCTACTCTTCCACCCCACAGGTCACTTCCCCTGTTTCTCTGACTCGGTTTCCTCAACTGTGAAATGGGAAACATATGATAACTTACTTCAGATCGCTGCTGTGTGAATTAAATGAGCCAGTACAGGTAGATCTCTAGAATAGTGCCTGACACACAGTAATTGCTCAAGGAATGCTACCTAGTGTTTTATGGCTTGCAGCTATGTACCCCCAAAAAAACATGTGCTTAATCTTAATCCATGTCCTGTTGTATGAACCCATTGTAAATAGGACCTTTTGATGAGGTTACTTCAGTTAAGGTGTGGCTCAACTGAATCAAGATGGGTCTTAATCCTATTACTGGAGTTCCTTATAAGCATGAATGAAATTCAGGCACAGAGAGAAAGCCAAGGGAAACAGCCAGAAGTCAATGGAACCCAGAGAAGCCAGGAGAGTCCACCCTATCCACTGCCAAGTGACAGAAAAGCCAAAGACCAAAGATCGCCAGCAGCCAGCCCCAGAACACCACAGTCTTCTGAAAGAAAACATCACCTTGATGACACCATGATTTTGGACTTTTCCTAGCCTCCAAACCATAAGCCAATAAGTTCCTGTTATTCAAGCCAACCCATTACAAGGCATTTGTTTTAGCAGCTAGAAAACTAAAACACCCAGCACTATTAAATCTCTTAAGAAATCTTGTTTAAAGCATCAGAGATACTCATTAACGACCTATAGATTCCTCTTTTAATCTTAAATTGGAAAAACAATAGAAATACATTTGTATCATGTATAAGTTTCATACTTATGGACAAATTTGAATGGCTTATCAATATTGAGGTAGTACTAACTTCCACTTATTCAGAGAAGAATTCATGGAGGAAGTAGACTTTCATAGTTATAATTTTAAATTTTATTTTAAAGTTTACAGAAAGCAGAGGAGAGATAATTTAAGTCAAATATGCAAATTGAGGGATCACCTTGCCATCCCTGCAACTCCCAAAGTCCGTGTTGGCAAATATGAATAGCTACTTCATCAGCGGGCTAAAAAACTCTCTGGAAAGTGTGGGAAGGTCCACGGCTTTCACCAAATGCTTAGGGGTAGAATTAAAAGGGAAGGAGAAAAGAAAGGAAGTGGTGAGCTTAAATTGGGAGGGGGATCAGAGGCCCTCAGGAGCATCCGTGCCCTAGGTTAACACTACTCTTCCAAAGACTTCACATTCACAGACATAAACTGATAGGCCATCAGGTAGCATAAACCATGCTATGCTTGCTGTTCATTAGACCTCAATCTATCCATTTCTGGGAAAAGCAAAGTACCTGTCATCTTTCTGCCTTTTGCATATGCAAAACAGCAGGTCAGATGAATCCTGCAACTCGTTATCCTTGAGAATCACGGAGGGTTAGAGTTCTTGAGTTAGGGAATGGATGGTTTGAGTCAGCTAGAAGCATAGTGCCCATAATCTACCACAGTGTCTTGTACCCTTATCCTCTTTTGGGTGCCAATATCTGGTTTACAGATAAAGAAGATTACTGTTTCCCCAGGGGAAGAAAGAAGTCCCTAAACTCCATTTTAGAATTTCTATTATCCTTTAGAAGCAAATATTTTTTCTTAATAAAATCTTTTCAGCTCACCTGGAGCAAAGGCCCTCTGAGAATAAGAAACTGACTACCCTTAAGCACCATCCCAAAATAATGGCATTGCTAATATATTTTCTTTTTTACAGACAATCTGAAATACTCTTCCAATTCAATTACTGAAACTCTTTTTTGGTCATTTCAAAATGAAAACTCATGTCCCAAGAGTTTTGATTTTAAAAGACTCAAGCAATCCACTGCCCTTGCAGTTTAATTCTGCCCAACTTTTGCAGCATAAGCAGAGGTTCAGGAACACAATAGTTTCTCTGCTGCAGATGGTTTCACCAGGAAGTTGCCCAGTGATTCTCCTATTTTGAGAAAATAACCTAAACAGTAAATAAGCAAATAAACAAAACAACAATTTACTCTGCCTCTTATTCAATCTTTCTCCTGCTCTGTTGTTTGTCCAGTATATGAATGGCCTATCTCATCCTGCATGCTGTTTGGCCTATAATAAACATTTGGAAAACTATATTTTCAATGATCTGAATGAAAAAAAAATCTAATACATTCCAAACATACAGCAAACTATATTTTAATGATCTTAATTTTAAAAATCTGATACATTCATTTCAAAATAAACAGTTCCAAGTTTTTCTATTTACACAAAACAGAGATCCACAGCTTACTTTAAACAAAATAAACTTAACTTTTTTCCTCTGTGAGATTACAGTATCAGACCTAATAATTAAGCCTTTGCTTACCTACAACACCTGCAGAACACAGATTCAACATTTTAAAAAATTTTAATATTTAGTAATTTTTAATCTTGCTTCTCAAAAACACTGAGGAAGTAAATATCCACTTTTTGGTTTTCCCCATTTTATCCTCCACTGAAAAGTATACTTATTGCTAGTATATCTCACCTTGGTAGTAGAACTCTCAGTCCATATCACTGAATGGAGCAGTGTGGCTCCCTAGTGCAAATTTCCTGAGAGCCCCTTCCCTCAGCATGTGCCAAGAATCAAATCTTGGCCACTTAGTGCTCTGTGTTCCACATGTTAGCTCACGACGCATTGAGCAGCTATGCTAACTGAGATGGATAGCCCTGTCAAACAGGAAGCTGGCACACCAGGATGCAAGCAGTGGGATACAATGACCTTTACATTCAGAGAAAAATATCCCTAAAATGGCATGAAAAGTTTATGGGGGGAAGGAAGGGGGCTTCTTTTATTTCATTTAGGCACATAGCATGAAATAAAAGCAATGTTGCCCAGTATGCAATTTGCTTGAGATCAAATCCTGAATCCCTTACACAAGAAGGAAAGTCAGTAGAGAAAGAAAATGAATCATCCTTTATCGTGCCGCTTTGAAAGCAGCAGACTCTAGGACTCAGCTACTTTGCTGCACCCAGACTGGTTAAGCACCCTGGTGCAGAGTGCACCATGACTAGCAGTAATCCATCCGTTGTGGGTACTGCCTACCCTGGAAAAACAACCTTGACCTCCTGGTTTCAATGGGTTGCTTTCTTGGTAGAAGTAAGGTGTAGTTTAAATATTTCATTGAAACATTTTAGATGAAGCAATAATCTACTTACAAAATCAGAGTCAAAAGCTTGGGAATTTGAAGCCCATGTTTATAATTCTGTATAAATTGTCATTATACTTATAATTTTGTATAAATTGCTTATCTCTCATAGTTTCCATATCTGAATAAATGAGACTCCAACTGATAGTTCATATGAATGATATGAGGATGAATGCATAAAAAAGATAGCAAAAATCCTTGGCACATACACAATGTTGAGTAATAATAACATGGGAAATTAATATATAAAACAGGACCTTGAAATTATATATTTTCTCCTGTGCTATAACAATAATCTTAACTATGCAAATCAATCACTGAAGCTGATACACATGAATAATCATTCCATTAGGTCACAAAAACTTTTTTTCCCCAGTCTTCAAGGTTGCAGGTTTTTGTAGTTGTTGTTGTTTTTGTGGTTTGGTTTGATTATTTGTTTTGGTTTGTCAATTCTTTGGCACAAAAGAACCATGGCCTAAGCTTCTGAATGAAGCAACAGAAGCTCACAATAGGCATTCAGCATTCAGAAACGCAGGT
The DNA here is from genome assembly GCA_004027955.1 of Chaetophractus vellerosus. Taxonomy (NCBI): domain Eukaryota; kingdom Metazoa; phylum Chordata; class Mammalia; order Cingulata; family Chlamyphoridae; genus Chaetophractus; species Chaetophractus vellerosus. The sequence continues at coordinate 7,153 of PVKH010007077.1, read as the reverse complement.
TGAAACAATGCAATTTTAATATTTAATTAAATAGGTAAAAGAAATTGATCACATAGACAGTGATTTTTTTTTTTTAATGAATGGATCACACCAAAACTACAGAGTGGTTTTCAAAGATACCAAAGAGTAGGACACATTCATTTTTTTCTGTTTAATTAAAAGGTGATAGGGGAGCAGATGCAGCTTAAGCAGTTGAGTGCCTGCTTCCCACATGGGAGGTTCCGGGTTTGATGTCCGGTGCCTCCTAAAACAACAACAACAACAACAAGCAAACAAATGAAAACAACCAACTCAGGGGAGCTGATGTGGCTCAGTGGTTGAGCACCTGGTTCCCATTTACGAGGTCCCAGTTCAAACCCCGGTACCTCCTAAAATAAATAAATAACTAAAGCTGAAGATAAACTGAAGAAGTCAAAGGCCCAAAGCAATAAATAAATTTTAAAAATTGGATTCTTATAAATCATGTATTAAAGTTTGGATAAGTTAGGAGTCAAACATTTTGGCACAGGCTCAGAGAACACCAGTTTGCAGACCTAGAAAAAATATCAAAGGGTTATGACTGCAAGAAACCTATGATAATCACTTTGTAATTCAAGTTAATTTTGGTGTTTCTAGAGGTGCTGGTCAAATACTTCCCAAAGCAACATGAAAATAAGACTCTGCAAGAAGCAATCTGATGTTCATTGTTTGGGATGCTGAACCTGATAATTCTCCTTTAATTCTTGCTTGGAGAATTATTTCAGGAAGCATACTCTTCCTCAAATGATTACGCACAAGGGCACCGGGAAGAGAAGGGGGACGCATTAATACCTTGAGCCTGAGCCGCGGAGCTGTGGGAATACCCTAGGGCCAGGAGCGCGGTCTCCACCAGCTGGCTAAAAAGCACATCTTTTCGAACCAGGACAAACTCAGCGTGTTCTTCTCTGTTGTCATATTCAAGAGAGCCATCCAACTGCTCCACCACACAAAAGACAGGAATCATCAAACCTGGAGGGACAAAATTCAAGAGCAAATCACAAACATTACAAAGCAAATCTCAGTCACCACGATGAGAAGGGAAGAGACAGTTATAAAAGTCACTCATCTGTGATGGACAGTGGTTTAGATTAAACAAGCCTCTTAGTCTTATGGGCCTAATGGAAAGCTGTGGATCTTCCCCCCCTCCATTATTACTATGAGACTGCAGCAGAATTGCCCAGGGCAGTGGCAGAAGCCCTCTGATTCCAGGCGTTAAAAACAGGAGTGCACAATCAGAGGTGTCCTGGCTGAGAGACCTCAAGTTCACAGCTGGCACACAGGTGAGGTCAAGGTGATCTTATAGAGCCTCGCATCCTTAGTGTCTTTAGTTTATCGTTAACTATTAATCAGCACTAATATTTTCAAATCAGATGTGATTTTGTCTAGAAATGTATTTTAAAGCTTCTCGTTGTAGGATACCTTAAATAGGAAGTCATGTTTGATTTCAGCGCTTAAGTTATTATGTGACTATGCACAAGAAAATCAACAGGAATGTAAAAGAAGTCCTTTTTGTATCTTTTTTAAAATCCTAGTAACTAGGTCATGAAAAACCTGATTGTGAAAGTCTTAAATTTATGTCAAAAATGTGCATCCAAATACAAAACTTTGTCTTCTTTAATTATTATTTTATATATTAGCACCAGTTACCACTGGGAAGGGAATATCTCTTCTGTTTTCAAAGAAAAGAAGTAAACTTAACCCCATATTTGAAAATCTGTTGAAATCTGTTGTCACTGAAATATTTCTCTGCTTTGTATCAAAGTGTGAAAAGCTAAAAAAGTGTTTAATTAAAAGATTTTTGTAACTGTTTTTTTTTTAAAAAGCCATACAGGCATTTAAATATAAACATAGCCAAGGCATATGAAGATCAAAGTTTTACCAACATACAAGTAATAAACATGGACTCTACCCTACGTAATTCACACAAATTAGTATATGATGGAATAAAGACCTGCTCTGGGTCTTCTCTTTGTGTGTTGTGTATTCTCCTTTGTATGAAGGATGGGTAGGCAGGCAGAGAGATAAGGGCAGTGGGAAGTTAGAGGGTCATGGTGAAGGCACTTCACAAGAAAAATATGATCTCTCTGCAAATGAGTATATATGTGACTATGGCCTCTGACACTTAGAAGGTATAAGAGTGAATTTTGCTAGAGGCCCTTCCCTGTTGCCCTGACCCTAGAAGCCTTCTGACTCGCTTGGATGTAGAAAACAGAAGGCGGAAGCAGACACTTTACAAACTACCAAGTCATAGATTTAGATTTTTGCTCAAAAGATAATATGATGGTACAACTTGTTCCCATGTACTAATTATTATTATTAAAGATAATAAGTATTGGTTGTAATTATTAAATATAATCATTATTAACAATAATAATACTCATCAAGAATTGTTATCGTTGAAGATCATGGTAATTATTATTAAGACTACACAACAGCCTAACAAGTAACACCATCCCTAGGACAAATATTGACTGAATGTTCCCTCTTGGGAACAAAGCAGTATTGCCTCTAGAAAATACACTATCCATGGTGTAGATTTATGGAAAATATGAAATGAGGGTAAGGCAGACTGGTTTTTTAAGACAAAGAAGAGAATTTAGCCTAGCAGCATGATGCTTTACAAGATATTTTTTTAAATCATGACCACTACTGGTATATCAAACGCCTACTTATTCTTCAATGTATTTAAAGCATAGAATAAATAATATAGATTTCCTTCAAATTATCTCTGCAATCATTCATTTATCCAACAATTATTCACTGAATACCTACTGTGTGCCAGGTATCACCCATGGCTGAAGGGGTACAAAAAGAACAAGTCTGATACAGTTCCTGCCCTCAATGTAGTTGAAGGTGTTGTAAATCTTCCTAAGCAAGCAAAATGGCATTTTATAGGACCATTCATGAGAGTCCTTACCAGCAGGGAATAGTCCCCATTTAGAGCTTTTAACTCTTACATACTGGTATATGATCTTTGTCCAAGGAAGCAGGTTGATTTCAATTTTTAATGATTTAAGCACATGCACACATAGGGCCATATAGTCAGTGGTGCCATAAGCTACTTCACCACTAATACCTGTGTGTACATAAGTTTCAATGCTGAAAATCCAAGTGCAGTTCCTAATGTCAACATCTGAGTGTCACACATCTGGGAAGCACAGATAAAACCTTTAAATGAATCCAGTTGCCCCATAAGCAATTATGTGTTCATTACTTGGGAACCATAAATCTTACCCAAGTCTATGATCAACTGAAGATACTTAAGACCTTATTAATTTTAAAAATAATAATACCAGAAATTCAAGGAATTAGATATGAAATACAACAATAAAGCACAGGGGTCTACAACATGTATGGGGTTTATGTTTTGAAACCATAATTACCGAAATCTTTCTTAAACATTTTAGTTCAGTGATGGAAGGTAGTAATTGCTATCTGACATGATAGCAATAACTTGTTACAGCCAAAAAGCAAGCACCCACCCTTCATAGGCATCATCTTCTTTAAAAAAAAAAAAAAAAAAGGATTTTGATTTAATAAAACAAGAATGCATAATAATAAGATTTGTTTTGAAGTACAAATTTATGAGATAGTGAAGAATATAAAAAATTGGTTATTTATAACCATTAAAGTTTTTTACCTTTTTACTAGAATTTTATCTAAAAAATTATAGTTTTTATGACACAATGTAATTTTTACAAAAAAAGAAGAAAGCAGGAAAAATGCATGCAATTACTAATGACAATGACAAGAGAAATGAAAAATAGTAAAATTGAGGTCACATGTGAGTAAGAAGAAAATGAAGAAATAGATAAAACCTTTTAAAAAAGGAAAAGCCTTGGAAAGAGAAATGATGAAACGGTGATTAAGAAATATATACAAAAAAGGAGAGATTTATCTATTTGATCCCCTCACTCTTCCCAGGCAAAAAGAGAAAGAAAGAAAAAAGTGACAAAGGATGGAAAGATAGGGAGGGTGTTTGGAAAGCACTTCCAAATATAAATTAAAAACAGGAAAAATTAAAAGTTTTTATTCATGATTGTTCTGTAAACCCATGGCTTCTCTAATAAAAAAATTTTTTTAAGTTCTATTAAAAACTGCAAATATTTTGCATTTACAAAAAAATTTTAGAAATGATCAAGAAAAAGAAAAAGAAAAAAGAAACTTTTATTCTATCCTATATCTAGAGAATACAGCATTATTTTTCTTTTATTGTAGTCCAGACCCATTTCCAGATGATCAAGTATAGAACTTTGAACCTTTTGATTATAAGCCTTGCTAAGCTTTTTACAATTGCAGGAGGTAAGCAGGTAGTTTAATCTAGAGGGCAGGCACATGGCACCAGACATTCGCTGAAAATTAAGAGTTATCCTGGCAGGTGGGATAAATGTGAATTCTGTAGTCATAGAGGCAAAATAAATACTTTTACACTACACTAGAAAAACATATTTTCCCAATTGCGTTATAGCCATTTTCATTATTATTTCTAAAGAATTGTATATAATTATGAAGAGTTAACCATTACTGCTTATGCTTCACAAAAGCCACAGGAACCAGGACGCATGGCAAGATGGGTAGATGTGGTTAAGCGGGGCAGCCCTGGAGTTGAATCCTGGCACTGTCACTCCTTACCTGTGTGAATGATCTTGGGTCATTTATTTGACCTCACTAGGGCTCAAATTCCTAAATAAAATGCAAATAACAACATCAACATCATGTATCTGTTGAAAGTATTAAACAACATAATATATCTAAGTTGTCTGATAAATAGCCCTCAAACAATTCTTTTTCAAAATTAGTATTAATACCATTTTACAGAGGAAAAAAAGACCAACGATTTTTCTCAAGGTGAGTAATCAATGGGCATGATACTTACTAAAAAGCATTTCCTTGGAATAAAAGTGATACTAATAATCAATGAATGACCTAATTGTGTAAAATGGAAATAACAATGGCTTTTTCAAACATTCAATGTGCTCCAGAGAAAAGTTTGTTAAAAGCACTATGCTTCACATTCTAAAACTGCATGCTCAATGCAGTAGCCACTAGACTACTGGTGGCTATTGGGCATTTGAAATGTGCTTTAAGTACAAAATACACACTGGGTTCTAACTACTTAATACTAAAAAAGGAATAAAAGTAAATATACCATAAATAAGTTTATACTGATTGCATGTAGAAATATTTTGGATATATTGGGTTAAATAATATATATTACAAAAATCCATTTCACCTTTTTCTTTAACTTTTTAAAATGTGGCTACTAGAAAATTTACAATTACATATGTGGCTCACATTATATTTCTATTGGACAGTATTCCTCTAAGCAATCTGACAAATACCAACATATACAATGATTTTTCTGACACAGGATAAAGTCACCACAAACATAAGTTGGAAAATTGTGCTACTGTCTTGAGCATTTCTTGGGTGCCCCTTAGTTATCTTTCTCTGTGACCCAGATCTTAGGAGACTTGAGGACAGAAGCATGCTTGGTTAACTCCAAAATCCAACGTGATAGCTTCTCAGCATCATCCAACAAAAACGTAGGCTGCCATTTTATTCCTAACTATATTTATCCGACTTCTCTAATAAGGAAAAGGCTTCTCCTCCCTTCCCTTTATTTTAAAGAACAGTTACAGTCTTCAGAAAATGGCATAACACTGGTAATGAAAGTTACCTGAGGAAAAAGGATTCTCTAATGATCTGGATGTTTAACTTCAACAATGAAAGATAAAAGGTGGTCCAGCAGCAGGGATTCTAGATAACAGGATTCAACAGCCTGCCACCAAACTTGAGATATAAAGTAAACCTCTGGTTTGCACAGCACCTCCATGCTCACCAGGTACTCTGACATATGGACCTTTATTTTCTCCCCCATATTAACCTATAAGAGGGTTATCATTATTCTCACTTAAAAAAAATAGGGAACTGAAACTACAGGAGAATAAGTAATATGCTCAAAGGAACACAGCAAGGAAAGGGTAGAGCAGTTCAGATCACCCAACTCTAAATCCCAAGCACATTGTTTTCTTTGGGCTTGAAATCCACACCTACAGAAATCTAAGGGCCTGGCCTTTCAGAAAGGGACCAATGGGTGAACTGCATTTATTGCTAGTGAATTCACCTTTTGACTGACTATCGTGTGTCGGGGACTACGCTAGGCATGAAGGAGGAACGAAGCACTGTCCTGCCCTTGAGTCACTCACAGACACATAAAGAAAGGGTCAAATAAGTGGGTCATATTCTAGCATGAATGAGCACCGTCCCAGCTCCTGTCTTGGTCTACCCACATTCCTGGAACTGCCCCCTGAGTGACAGAGCCCAGCCTGAGATGACAGGAGTCCAGCCTTTCTCCTCCCCTCTTTCAAAGGTGTCCTCCAGCCCCTCTGCTTCCTGAAGGACAGCAGGCTCAGGGCCTACTCCCCTGAGTAGCATATCTGATTCTGCCACCTGAGACTTTTCCCAGAGCTGACCGAAGATTATAAAGGCTCTAGGGCAGAGCCTCTCATATCTGTTCTTTGTATAAAACGGAACCTGAAGTAAAGTGCCAGACATATCAACCACAGAAATGAATAAATCAGGGAATAAGATGCTGAAACACATTCTACCATATAAACTAGGGGAATAATATGGGGTCTTTCAGAGAATTGGGAAAGTAGGGAGGGCTGGGGACATCCCTTTCTAATTGAAAATTTACTAGAAGAATGAAACAACAATTTGCTTGCTCTATAGCTTCTTGTTCTCTCTTCTCTCTCTCTCCTCTCTTTCTCTGTCTTCCCTGCCTCCCACCCCACACATACATCTGAGATCTCTGTCACAGACAAGAAGTAACTTGACAATATTAACCTCTGGCCCCTTCCTCCCACCCTAAAACAGAAGGCAAGTTTGAGGACCAACAAATGCAACCAGAAACAAGAAAGAAAAATAGTGCCCCTCACCTCCTTGTTGGGGTCCCAGGCAAAACTTCACAATAGATTAAGTTTGTCTTTCCTGCTCTCCTCTTTCCTTACTCTAGCTATCTCCCTCTCCAGGGCATACAACCTTCCAAGCAACCTCAACCACAGGCTCCACACTCCACCATTCCACTTCAAACTTCCTACATGTCCCCACTTGGGGCAGGGGGTGGGGTGTT
>PVKH010007076.1:0-20485 GCA_004027955.1 Chaetophractus vellerosus | reverse complement strand
TGGGGTCCCTTCAGATATTCAAGGGGGCCTGAACTGGCTAAACTTGCTGCAAAAAAATCACTCTTCACTCTCCCAGACCCCTCTTCCTCACAGGGAATCTGCCATCACACTCCCACTTGGAGAAGGGGCCTAGGGTCTCCACCTAGTCTGTCCACCCTGTGGGTCGGGCATGTGTGCCCAGTCCAACCACCAAGGTAAGCAACTCCTGATTATTCCTGGCTTCCCTATCTGTCCAGTACCCTCCTAGATGACTCAGAGCACCTTCTCTTGGAGGTAGAGGTCTGTTCTACTCTCAGTTCAATACAATTTGCCAGGAGTTTTACCTTGCTTAATATCTCAGTGGTGTGGGAGGGTAGCCTTTTCCGGCAGCCGGGAGGTTTAATAATTCATGATTACTTATTTTGGCTTCTTTGTGTCTCTGATCCCTCACTCTTCTGGGAGTTGGTAAGCAGTGTCCTGGTTTGCTGTGTCCCAAAGCAGGTCCCTGGCTTTTTCTTTGTTGTTTTAGTGAGAGTTAAGAATTATACGTGTAGGCCATGTTCCCACAATCCCCTTCTCCCTATTTTAGTTTCCTAGGCTGCTCAGAGCAAATGGGTCTGGCTAAACAATGGGAATTTATTTTTTTAAAAGGAGGTACAGTGGATTGAACCCAGGACCTCATACATGCAAAGCAGGCACTCAACCACTGAGCTACACCTATTCTGCATATTTGCTCATGGTTTTGAAGCTGGGTAAATGTCTAAACCAAGGCATCATCAATATTATGCTTTCTTTCTGAAGACCAGCTGCCAGCTATCCTTGGTTCCTCTATCACATGACAAGGCACATGGTCGCATCTGTTGGTCTCTGCCTTCTTTTCCCGGTTTCATTGATTTCAGCTTCTTGCTTCCATGGCTTTCTCTCTCTGTCTTTCTCTCTCTCTCTCTCCATTCCATTTATTAAGGGCTCTAATAATAGGATTGAGACCCATCCTGATTGAGGTGGGCCACACCTTAACTGGAGTGTCATCATCCAAAAATCCTACTTAAAATGGGTTCTCACTCACAGGGATGGATTAAATTTAAGAACATGTTTTTCTGGGGACCTACAACTTCAAACCACCAAACTTCTCATCTCAAAATCCTTAACTTAATCACACCTGCAAAATCCCCTTTTCCACATAAGGTACCATAGTCATAGGTTTTGGGGATTAGGACATGAGCATATTTGGAGGGGGGAGCATTATTTAGCCTACCACACGAAGTGGAGTTTTCATGCTTTTCATTTGAACCAAAACTTTCTTCAAATGCAGACATAAGACAATTGAGTTCTAAGGAACACCAGTGAGCAAGCAACCCTATTATAGACTCTCTGACTCATAATTTCCCTGTGTTCCCTATGCTAGTATATTGACAATATATCAAGAATTGAAATGAAAATAGTTAAGTACTTCTACTATTCTGGCAAGAACAAAATACTTTGTATAATTTTTGCAATTTCATATATGAGTCAAATGCTCTTATATTTGCATTTAAAACTGCACTGTGCAATATAAAATGAACAATAAAACTTATGCTAATAATCTAAAATTTTAATTTTCTTTACTTAGAATAACATTAAATGACAACAAACGTGAGATGAGAGAGAGAGATCATGGAAGGAAGGAAAATCTTTATATTTTGGTACCTTTAATAGCCCTTTTCTCCCTCTGCTTTCTGAACAAAGGGCTCCACATTTTCTTTTTTGTACCAGACCTCACAAAATATGTAGCTGACCCTGTTTCTAGGTACCAAGGAACTACTGTCTATCTTCCTCAATTTTACACACACACCTACAGACACACAATTGTCACAAAATGTGCTGAATTTTCTGGGAATTGAAAAGAAATAAACAGTGTGCTGGTGAGGGTGGGAAGAGAAAGGGGAAGCAGTACTCTGATGACCCTTAACTGCAACCTCTGCAAAATAAAAGGTCACCTCTCTAATATTTGGGTGAGTAGAGATCTATGTCTCTGAACTTGAATGTCAAAAGTAAAAGAAGAATGGTAATTCTTAACTTGTGGGGATGGCAAGCTATGGGCAGTGAACTATGAGCAGGTGTCTGATATGTTGATTTTATGATTAATACATCCTTTTTCCGAGATTCTCTAGAATTCTCCAAGAATCACCAAAATACTTTCTCCAAATTGTTCTCTGATAATCTTTGCTTTTTGGGGGTGGTATAAATTTTATTTTTCCTCTCTTTCTATGTATTGTGTTGGATTAAAGATGACCACAAATTCTCCCTTCAGGAGGTAGCTGATCTCTGCTAATCTCTGCTTTTAGGGGGTGGTATAAATATTTTTTAAAAGTGTTTTTGTAACTTTTTAATTTTTAATTTTTATAGAAGCTTTAGATGATATCAATGTTACGTAAAAAATATAGGGGATTCCCATATATCCCACTTGCTCTCCCCCCCACACTTTCCCACATTAACAACATCTTTCATTAGTGTGGTACATTTCTTACAATTGAGGAACACATATTGAAGCATTGCTACTAAACATAGACTATAGTTTACATTATAGTTTACACTTTGCCCCACACAATTTTATGGGTTTTGACAAAATGCATAATGACCTATATCCATCATTGCAATGTCATGCAGAACAATTCCAATGTCCCCAAAATGCCCCATATTACACCTATTTTTCCCTCTTCCTGCTCTCAGAACCTCTGGTGACCACTACCTTTACAAGCTCTTCCATTACCAGGATAATGATAAATTTACTTTAGTTCATAGTTGCATTCCCTTCTTATGTTTGTTCAATCCTCAATCTTGGTGCCCACTTTGCTTATGATTGAGAGGGGACATAGATTCCACGGGGCAGATGGATGGAACTGTCTTGTTTGCAGTTGTAGATACTCTCTAATTTTTGGGATAGGTGTTGTCCATCATCATCATTTTGTTAGTTGTCCTGGGCAAGTCTGAAAAACTAGAGAGTAGGTATTGGCTACTACTCTGCTGAGATTCAGGGCTCAACTGGCATATGAACAGCTGGAGGATTTAAGTCTCTGGGACACATATTTAACAGGTATAGTGCTAATTATAGGTTCAAATAAAAGGGGAAATAAGAGCCATGGGTAAGAAAATTATAAAAGAGTATAACTCTGATCCATTGGGGGGATAGATTATCATATTTTTAAAGGTAAGGCCCATTGACAGGGTGCCAAATTCCTGGGATTGTCTGCCCTGACTATGGTGTCTAGATGTCTGTAGAACCATCAAGAGCCCCCCGCTTGAGGGACTATCTACTGTGGCAGTCAGTGAGATCCTTCTGAGACATGCATAAGCTTAATCTCCTCTGACTCACTTTGAAATCTCTTAGCCATAAAAACACATTTGAATTCAATATTTCCCTCTTTTGGTCAAGGTCTTTTTCCAAATGCATCACTAATTGGCACCTGGTAATAATCCCTCAGCACCAGGGAGGCTCATCTCCAGGAGTCATGTCCCATGCTGGGAAGAACGGAGTGAGTTTATATTATGTTTGGCTTAGAGAGAGGCCACATTTGACCAAACAAGGAGGCTTTCTGGAGGTAACTCTTAGGCAATATATATTACTGGGCTAGCTTTCAATTTCACAAGAACAAAGTTTGTAAGTACAAGCATCTATATCAAGCGCCTTGCGTATTAGTCTGCCCTCCTTCGCTAGGCACTGCCCATGTACTCTAGGGACTCCCCAGGATGGGAATTCAATGTTTTATCAGTTATTGTGTGGGTTTCCACCCATTGAGACAACATGGTGGTGTGGTATAAATTTTATTTTTTCTCTTTTTTTACGTATTGTGGTGGGTTAAAGATGACCACAAATTCTTCCATCAAGAGGTGGCACCTTGAATTTGGGCAAGCTCAAAGTGACTTTTTTGACTAACAGAATGTAAAGAAGTGACTCTGTCACAGGTCTAGGCCTTAAGAGGCCAGGCAGCTTCAGTTTGCCCTCTTATATCCTTGAACCCTCATATAAAATGATCTGTTTCCTGCCAGCGAGTCCATGTGGAGAGAGAGCCACCTCTGCTGAGCTACAAACATGTAAGTAAAGACATCTTGGATTTCCAGCCCATCATGTCTCATTAGTGAATGAGGTGAAATCCCCCCTTCTTAGGAAAAAAAGGAATTGTCTCCTCCACTTACAGCACAGTATCATGAGCAAATAAATGGATAAATGGTTGTCATATTAAGTCCCTATGTTTTGGGGGTGATTTTATTTTACACAGCTATAGACAATTGAAATATGTATTTTATAGGGACATTGAAAGAAGCTATTATCCACATGCAATTCATAACAGTAATCCAAACTCATCCACTTCCTTCCAAGTTAGCTTTCTTTTGGTGCTCCTTGTCAGTGGGATTGGCTCCATACTCCACATAGTCAAGCAAGCCATTCTTAACCCTTTCTTCCATCTCCCTTTCTGAAGTCAATCCATCAGCAAGAACCATCAATTTTATCTCTCCAAATATACTGTAACAAACTTTCTGCATCTGCTTTAGTATAGCATCCATTGGATTTTCCACAAAGAAATATTTGAAAAGGCAACTCTGATACTGCTTTCTTTCCAAAGTGCTCTGGTTCTTTTTTCAGTATTTTTAGAATAAAGACAAATTCCATGCCATGATCTCTAAAGCTCTTCATGGACTGGTGTCTGCCCACCTCTCCAGCCTCATCTCATGTCATCTCCCCCACTCTCTGCTTCAGCCATGCTTTCCCTTTTTTATTTCCTTATACCAGCAAGTCTCAAAATTTCAGGTTTTAGGATTTCTTCCTTTACTATCTTAAAGTTTCTTGAGGGTGCCAATGAGCTTTTATATGTGTGTTATATCTTTTGACCTTTATAATAATCAGAAATGAAAACTAAGAAATTTTAAAAGTTTTAATTTATTAAGCCATTAAAAATTACACTAATGGGTTATTACATTAGTGTTAATAAGCAAAAATTAACTATATTTTCACAAATAAAAATGCAGTGAGAAGTGAGCCTTTGCTTTACATTTTCTTTACAAATTTCTTTAATATCTATTTGGCTTAATAAAAGACAGTTGGATTCTTGTCTGCTTCTGCATTTAATCTGTTGCAATATCATATGTCATGTAGCCTCTGGAAAACTCCACACTACACTCATGAAAGAATAAGAGTGAAAAATGCAAGTAGTATCTCATATTATTTTGAAAATACGATTGTCTATTTTTATAGGGGTCCTTGACCACACTTTGAGAAATACTGCCTCATACCATGCTTTTCCCCCCCAGGACCTTTGCATAAGCTTTTACTTTTGGAATACTTTTGGAGCACTTTTTTTTTTTCTGTTGTTCTCCAAATTCTTTTCTCAGCTTGGAGATCACTTGCCTAAAGAAGACTTCTCTGACTTACTCAAAGAGGACATATTCTGTTGCTTTAGGCTTTTATAATGGTGGGCATCTCCTTTTAAAAGCACTTATAACAGTTTTACATGTCTGTGTGATTATTTATCTGTCTCTGCCTAAGACTAGTAGTTCCAAGAGCACAAGATTGTGTCTCAACATTTCACCCCCAGTATGTATTATAGTGTCTGGTCCACAGTAGGCACTAATGGCTGAATAAAAAAATACATTAATTGATCTCAGTAAGATGGTAGAGGTACCATCTATCATAACTTTCAAAACATTACCAACACTAATCAATAGACCCTTTTTTCCTCTCAAGACCAGGATATAAAAAATTGCAGGCATTATTTTCTTTGTTTTATAACAAAACAGTGAGAAAAAAGGGTTCAAGTTATAGCACAAGGGATTTAAGTTAAAAGAATTTCTTGATAATTGGTTTCTACATTAATTTAAATTTTGGGGGTGACAATTAAGGGTTGCTCATTCATTCAAATATTTTAGTGAGCAAATGTCAAGCATCTGGCTACCTCTAGATATATTGAAACTACCAGCTAACAGGTTGAACTCTCACATTGACATCCAGATGGTTGATGGACTAATTTAACATTGGCATCTTTCAGTGCTGAGTAGAAGCAATGCATTAGACAGATGAATCAATAAAATTAGCTAGTTCTGAGGTTTTCCATGGAAAATGTTAGGGAGATGATTTCAGTGATTTTTTAATTCCTTGAAATCTTATGGGTATATGAAAATGTGACTTTTATACCGAAGAAAAACTAGGAGTGAAAGGGTCACATGCATGTTCAATGCAGTATATAGCTTCATGAATTAAGGGAAAATTCTTTGTTAGTTTTAGAGAATAGGTGGAGTTATAGTTTTTGATCTTTAGTGGATTCAATGACGACTTTGATGGCAAGGTCCAAACCTATCCGATTTCTATCCTTGCCTAGCCCAGTGCTTGGACAAGTAAGGTACTTAATATGAATGAATAAATTGATACTTCAAAAAGCCTTCTTTTTCTCCACTTAACTCTCTAATCACTGACCAGAATTGAATTACACGAGTAACCTTGGTTGTTTAACATTAAGTTTGCAATTTGTTTTATTTAATGTATAGGATTATGTTGATAATCGTGTTCCCTTACCCTTTTCTAGTAAGGATGGAGGGGAAAAAGCCATCCATGTGGCTAAGAAGTTATTAACATTGTCTATTGAAGAATTCAAGGGCATTTGCATTTTTATGTTTCCCCAGCTATTATAGCAAGCCAGCAGGAGTCATCTCCTTTGCCTTTTCAGGTATGAAGTGGCAGCTGCTGTACAGACACAGCTTGGTCACTGCTCACACAATGGAGCAGAAGTTAATCACCGTTTGAAAACAATTGGCTGACGTTAGACCAGAGAGTTAATTAAAAGGAAACTGTTGAGACAAGAATTATACTCATTTTTAAAAAAACTTTGCTTGTATGACTAACAATTCAAATCATTCAGTACAGAAAGTTAGATTTCCTAAATTCTAATAAATTCTGTTTACTTAACTTTTAGATTGGCTTAATCTAAATTTACTTTGTGCCCTTCTGTTTTTAATGCATTCTGCTTGGAAAATGATAGACTGTTCAATGTCATTGGTCTCTTTACAATTGTAAGAGCACATTTTTTCCTTTCAAGTTTTAGTCTCTTCTTATGCCTCTTTACAGTGAATTTTGTCTTTCTCCCAAGGCCTCCTATCCAAAGTCACAGGATAAAACACTCTATAAAATGTTCCTTGGGCTTTAAGTCTTTGTAATTTTAAATCCATTGACTAATTTAGTGCCATTGAGTTCTCAATTTTCAGAGGGACTTCTTTTCATTTAATGGTCTTGCTTTCATTGAGATAAAGATATCTATTTTTAAAACACCTTTAATGCCAAATGAAATTGAAATTATTAATTGAATTGTGCTGTGTTTCCCCATACAAAGGACTTTCTAATTCTATACCCTGTCATTTGTGTGCATAGAAAGGAACAGAAGGGAGGTTAGTGGGAATGATCTAGATTTTGGAATTAATGTATTCTTTTTGGAAATATGGCATCTAAAATTTCAAGGTCAGCCAAGGGAGAAATATACTTTAACAATACTTGTCTTGTGCACAAAACTTCCTATTTTCTTGCTGCTATTATCTCGTTTGATATTTTTTTATTAGAGCAGTTGTTGGTTACCAGAAAAATCATGCAGAAAGTACAGTGTTCCCATACACCATTTCCCCACAGGTTTCCTTATTACTAAAATTTTGCATTAGTATGAGCATTTTGATGAAATAATATTATTATAATTATACTTCTTAATATAGTCCATAATTTATATTAGGTTCACTCTTTGTGTTGTACAGGTCTATTTTAAAAATATTTTGTTCTGTTAATATGTGCATTCTTAAATTTCTCATTTTTCCTCTTTTAATTATACAATTCAGTGGTGTTAATTACATCCATTACAAAACTTTGCAACACCCCAAACAGAAACTCCATACCAATTAAGCATTAACTTCCCGTTCCTCACCTCTGCCCAACCTCTAGTGACCTGAATGCTAATTCTTTACTTTATTAATCTGCATATTCTCTTATTTCATGTAAGTGAGATCATACAGTATTTGTCATTTTTTTTGGTCTGGCTTATTTCACTCAACATGATTTTCTCAAGGTTCATCCATGTTGTAGCATGTATCAGACCTTCATTCCTTTTTATGGCCAAATAATACTCCATTGCATGTATGTACTACATTTGTTTAAAATCTATTCCTCTGTTGATGGGCACTTGCATTGCTTCTATCTCTTGGCAATTGTGAATAATCCTGCTATGAACATCAGTTGCAAATAATTGTTTGAGTCTCTGCTTTCAATTCTTTTGTGTATGTTCCTAGAAGTGGGATTGCGGGGGTCATATAATAATTTCTGAGGAACGAACACACTGTCTTCCACAGCAGCTGCACCATTTTATATTCTAACCACAATGTACTAGGGTTTCTTTTTCTCCATGTCCTCTCAACACTTGGGAGAGAGAATAGTGTGGTGTAATAAAATGTAACAGAATTTCAGCTCAGCAAGGGTCAAACTTGCTGAGTTCAAAGCTGAACACATACTTTCTAGTAGAGTGACTTCAGGTGGGTTTCTTAGTTTCTAGATGTCTCATTTGCCTCATCTCTAATATGGAGATAATAATTCTTACCTCCCTGGATGTTATGAGGTTGCAATGAAGTTTTTTAAGGATTAAGAAAAGTGCTTAAAACATGGCCTAGCCTAGAGTTAGAATTATTGATTGTTGCTATTATTATCATCATCATCCTCAATCATACAAGAATCCAGGTTCAAATATGACCACAATTATATTTCTTAAAGCTTAAATCCCTGGAGAGTTGGGATAGACACTTGGCTGCTCACCCCAACATTAATTTCTCTTTCTTCCTGGCTAATAGAATTCTGTTAGCAAAGTATGCAACTGTAGAGTTACACTGTGAGGCATAAGTCAGTCATGACTCTCCTTTCCCCCTTTACTTGCCATAGGTATATGTAACCCAGTTCTAGCTAATTGGTATGGAGGAGGATATCTGATGGGGCTCTTCTGGAAAATAGTTTCCTCCCTGATAAATGACAGAGCTCATTTGTCCCTACTCTCTTTTTCCTGTTTTTTTGATGTTGTGATGTAAGGATATGATGCCTGGTGCTGTGGCAGCCACCTTGTGATAATGAGGCTACAAGCTGGATACAAAATCCTATACTCTGAGAATGACAGTGTAGAAGGAGAGAAAGAAACTTGGTCCTTGATGGCATATTTTTAAAAACATGGTGTTACATCTAGACTTGTTAACAATAAATATCATTAGATTTTAAGCTACTATTAGTAGATATTTTGCTTACTTACAGCTGAAAACATCTTAACTGATATCTTAACCAAGGATTCTTTTGGTTGCAGATGACAGAAACCCAACTCAAAGTAAGGGATTTATTGTCACTGAGAGTATCTCCCACAGTCAAAGGAATTGCAACAGGAAACATGGTAGCACTAAGGACCACAGAGATGGAAACTAGGGCTGTGAACATCATTTGCACACTTTTCTCTTCATATCCCTTCTCTCCCTTCTCTACTTCTTTCTGTGTCAAGCTCATTTGTTCCTACTGCAGATTAACTTTATCTAAGTGGCACGGGTGCTCAATCAGAAAAACAAAACAAAACAAAACAAAATCAGAGAAGTCTCTCCAAGCTCCTATTTAAATAAAGCTAGGGAAAGAATCTAACTGATTCAGATTGGGTCAAATGCCATCACCTTGGACCAATTGCTACTGTCAGGGGAGGTGGTTGCATCAGCCCACTCCTTTGATTAGGAAAGTGGGGTCTCTTTCTGGCAGGCTAATTGAGGTAATATACTGTGCTTGATGGGGAATTACTGTGAGACAGGAAGGCAGCCACCCCTATTTATTTCTAGTATAAGAAGTTAGTAGTTGAGAAAAATATTTCCCCTAAGGCTGTTCAGGTCATGGCATGAATTGGTTTTGATGCTTTCTCTATCAGGGTACTTCTCCTTTCCCTGGGCTAGTGTGAACCTGTGTGTATATGACCAAAAGAGAAACTTAGAACCTGGAGGATTGTAAGACAGTACTCTTGCAGAATTTACTAGCGTGCCTCATAGAGGTTTCTTTCCTTTGTAATGTGCAGCTCCTCAGGCTACACTTAGATTTTAAATGGGGTACAAGTCATAGTGTGTATCAAAACTTCTTGTACTCTTGCCAGAGTCTACTAATGCTGGTCTTGTGCACCTCACAAAGAACTCTCCTTTTTTATACCAAGTATTTCTGGAAGGTCTCTTATAAAAGCTCACAGAGAACACTGTTTAGTATACCACATGGAATTTCCTGAGCACCACCCCATCCTGGGTACGGCTGCTGGCCTCCACTCGCCTGCTGGGGTTATTGCTGCCGCTGGACATCGCTGCCGTCTCTAGGAACTGACATCTCTCAGTCACCGCTGAATCCTCCATCTGCACACTGCTGCCCATTTGGCCAAGCACTGCTTCTCTTCCTCTCACTGGGACTGCCACTGTCACAGGTATGCTGAAGGCCCTGAGGTGCCAACGCTCCCTAGTGGCCCTTTACGTGCAATACTGTTTAGGCCGTTTTCAAGCAGTAATATCTCACAGAAGTTTTAATGAAAGTGCTTGGCTCTTTCTGTTTCTTACCTTATAATCTGCTCCCTTTCTCTTCTCCTTTCTTCTCATAACCTCACTGCCTGGCACCTAGACTTAGAGACAATGCATGGGCTGGACCTGGGCCAGGTGTGTGACACACACAGGAATCACCCCCCACTACTTCTCAGAAGGATTTACTGCTTTGTTAAGCTTGTCTTTTTGACCTTTTTGACTCTTGGGCTGAGTTATCGTCCAACAGGTTCTTCAGTTTCTCATTAAAATAGGTTTTTATCAGGCTTCTCCCACCCATCATTTCATCCTAAATGCTTAGACTTGTTTCTACCCGAGAGGTGGGTACCGATATGCTGTGGTTTACAGATTTAAGAAACAACCAAAATTTCAGAAAAAGGAGTCTTATATAAGGTTCCCAACTCTTTATTTTGCCAAATATAAAGAGTTGACATTAGCATTCTAACAAACAACACCCTCAAAACTATTTACTCTTTGCATCATTTCATAAATGAGAGAAATTTTAAAACTGAAAATTAAGAATGACAAAGTTTTAGAAAAAACAGTATTCTTATCCAAAAGCTTACACACATGTACACTCAACAGCACCGAAACCTGACAATGCATTGTAGTATACACATTCATGCAGTCTTTAGACTTAATCCTTAGAGATTCAAGCTTGGGAATCTATATGTTTAAAGAATACCAGGAGGGAGCGGGGATGTGGCTCAAATGGCTGAGTGCCTGCTTCCCACATGGGAGGTCCTGGGTTTGGTTCCCTGGGCCTCCAAAAAACAAACAACAAGCAAACAAATGAAAAATCAACTCAGGGAGCCGATGTGGCTCAGTAGTTGAGCACTGGCTTCCCACATACAAGGTCCCGGGTTCAATCCCTGACCCTGGTACCTAAAACAACAACAACAACAACAAACAAACAACAAACAAAAAACCCCAAAACCCAGGAGATTCTAATGCAGCCAGTCAGCACAGCACAACATCTAGACCGTTTTCTTCTTCTTTTCTGTACTTTTTTTTTTTTTTTTCTTTTATAGAATCGTGAAAAATCAGTTGCAGAAGAGCATTGGTCTATAGACTGCATTTTGGGAAACAGCTGGCTCAAGTAAAATGTGGAACCCTGGTTATATAAGATTTCCGTGAAATACCCTTATGCTTTCTTTCCTTGCTAAAAGTATTAAATGGTAGAAGGTTGCTGATGAGAAAAATTATGTGACTTGGTCCAGTTAAAGCATGACAAGTGGGTATTAACTGATATTGACACTCCAGTCAATTGACTTACTAGAATTTCATGCTGAGAAAGATTCTAAGGATAAGTCCATGTTCAGAAGAAGTGAATGTTGTGATCAATTAGCAGTATCTCTCGTAGGGTAGAAGAGGGAGGCAGCACATGTGGTGTGTATTTATCATTTCTACTCTGGCTCCTTGTAGGCATACACACAATAGTTGAGAAAATATTAATGGCATTAACTACTGTAGCATTTCTTTTCATTCATTATAGTATGGTAATAGTATCTGCAAATGTAGTAAAATAATACCTCCATACCTGTCATCTCAAAAGTGTTTGTGCATTAAGAAAGTCATTTACTCTAGAGCTGAATTATAATTATTACATTTAAATTGAAGTCATGCTATTGTGTCACATCTGTGTGGCCATTAAGTTTATTGAATGCTTATTATTTATTATAATATTATTATTTATTGTAATAGTATAGTAGTATTTGCCACTCACCAGTTTTAAGTTATGGGGCTAGGGAGAAATTATGGAAGGGCCCCCCTACCTCTAGGAAACCTTAGTCAATGGGTGGATGCAGACATGTAAATAACAACAGTAATAGAAATATGTACAAAGTACTACAGAAGCAGAGAAGGGAAGTCCTGGAATCCATTGCTGTATGTGGTCACTGACTCTTTGGGCTGCAGAATTTTACAGTATCATCTGAATACATACAATAATATGTATTTATAGTGGCTCCTGGTGTTTACCTTGCCTGTTACTAACTTGTATTTATCTAGACCCTTCCTCCTTAAATAGATTGTGAGTTTCCTGAGACAATCTATCAAAACAGGATTATAGGAGAATGGATAAATGCCTTGATTTTAATCTTAGAAGCCCAATTTGTTAGCTGTGTGACATGGGGCAAGTTAATTTTTCTAATTCTTTCTAATTCCTCATCTATAAAGTGAAGATCATGATAGTAACCATCACATTAGGTTGTTGTGAACATTGCGCAAGGTAATGTATGTAAAAGTGCACAGGGCCTGGCACTTAATAAGCGCTCAGCAAATGTTAACTACTACTATTTTTATGTGCCCTTGAACTCTAAATCTGTACCTAGGTACTCAGTAAATATTTGTTGAAATGTGCTGAAATTATGGACTCTCCCTTTATTTTCCTGAAGTTATTTTCCATCAGCCCATCCATCCATCCATCCATCCATCCATCCATCCATCCATCCATCCATCTACCCATCCATTCATCCTTTTATCTGGAATGTTTCTATATATGTCCGGATTCACTCCCACTTTCCCTAAAAGTCTTGTCTTCTGAGTCTACTTTTCTAACTCTTCAATTCCTCTTTCTATTTCCCTTCCTAGAATATGTCAGACACAGTTGAGTATAAAGTTTTACTGTTTAAGCTATTTTGGCTTAACTCTGACTGTTTTGATCATTAGGAAAGGACAGTGAAGGTAAATTTATTGGGGAGACAAATGACACACAAGGTCAATATATTATGTCAGACTATGTGGCTCTGAATGTGATAGTAGGCTCTGTTACATAATCATCTGTATTTCCTTTAAAATGCTTAAGGTGTTTTCAAGTAACTTTGATTTTTGGCTTGTCTCTTACTTGAATTTCTACTCCTAGAAAAAAAATGCATAAGGGAATGCATTGTGTCTGTTTTGTTCTCCATTTTATCTCTAACAACTAGCAAAGCAACTTCTACCCAGTAGGTACTCAATAAACATTTGTTAAAGAAAGACAATTGAAATAAACAAATTGTGGAGTTGACTCTATGACCCTGTTTTTGGGGGGATATGACTGTGTTGAAATAGTAGGAATCAATGCCCT
The DNA here is from genome assembly GCA_004027955.1 of Chaetophractus vellerosus. Classification (NCBI taxonomy): domain Eukaryota; kingdom Metazoa; phylum Chordata; class Mammalia; order Cingulata; family Chlamyphoridae; genus Chaetophractus; species Chaetophractus vellerosus. The sequence goes on along the minus strand of PVKH010007076.1, from coordinate 6,858 downwards.
AGTTTGGACCTTCGGATTTTTGTTTGTTTGTTTAAGGCAGCTGTGTATATGCATGATTCAGTGCATGTGTGTGCATGTGTGTGTGTGTGAGATACCCACTTTCCATTGAGTGAATCTCTGGTTTCCTGGAGGGAATGAAATTTTCCAAATGGTGATCAGGCCAGATTCTACCAAATACATTTGAGTTAAATAAAAGTGCCATATAAAGCATTAAGCTACATCTACTTAATACAATATATTCTTGGAGCCCTACGTCGCATGCTGATTTATATGTCAATGATTTCAGCATTTGGTGCAACCTATTGCTGCATACTTTTAGTGCTGTTCGACTTCATTTATATTAATATGTTAGATAAAACTTAAATAAATGAGAGAGTAAGAATAAGGCATTATTCATATCAAACATTGAAAAACCACTATTTTTACCTAAATCTTGGGAGTAAAAATTCTTATGGGGAAGATAGTTAAGCTTTTCAAATTATATTATATCCATAAATGGAACTGGCATCTCAAAGAGCATTTATCTCTGAGTCTGAGTTATAGTTTGCTTCATTGCTCCCTAAACACCAACTTTTCTGCTATACATGTAGGACATATGTTCTTTCAGCTTAGAGTGCCATGGGCTCAAGTGTGGCACATTTACAATGGCAGCTTCTTGGGAAGGAAAAGGAGAGCATGGGGAGCACTGAAATCTTACAGTGGAAGAGGGTTGAAATACAAATGTTAAGCAGTAAGCTTTCAGAAAGTAATAATTTCCTTGATTTTTATTAGAAAGAGGACATTTGAGCATAGCAATGCGTGGTAAATCAGCATCTCTGCCTCTTTACCACCTTTTATGATCAGCATAGTGGCTGCAACTGTCACAGAGATTATGGCTGCTTTATTTCAAGGGAGTCTAAGAGGCAGAGCACAGTACAAATACTTTATAAACATATATTTTTAAAGTCAGCTCTTTGGGTATGCAGGGATGACAAATGATTCCTAGCAGGGCTTAAGCAGGGAGGAGGATTGAGTATAGGAAGAAAAGGAGTGGGGAAAATAGTATCATTTATTTGATACAGAAATTTGGATGTTAGTAATAGTCTGCATTTCTGTTAGCCATTTTATTCTAGCTTAAGTGGTAACAAAATTATTTTATTGATCAGTTATCATGGGATTGAAAAAGCAACATCTTGACCAGGGCCATGTGACTTTTACTTCCCATTACAAATCACTATAGACCTTGAGAGTGTAGTTGGCTTAACAACATGTGTGACAATTTTGTGAAAGATAAAATCCCTGTCAGTTTCCAGACCTTCAAGCTCTTTTGTGATGTTTACAAAGTCATAGGAAGGAGATAATCTCTACCATCTTTCTTCTAGTGCATCGTGTTTATTTAATAGGAGAGGTAATGTATACAGCTATGGTACAAAAGATACCCAAAGCAAACCGTATTCCTATTGAATAGAAACAGTACCATTAGCTTAAAATGAAGCTTTCAGGCAGTTTCAGACTTACAACCACGTTATAGATGGCCCAGATATAAGAAAAAGACATCAACATTCCAACAAGTTGCAGCCACAGAAGCCTTCATGATAATGATGAGGTTTTAGAAAATGTATTGGTACAGAAATGGAGGAAAGAAAAGTCTGCATAGAGAACCTGACTTGTATTAGCTGTTTTCTAAAGTAAACACTTGACTTTCTGAACTTCTTTTCTTTCACTCACAAGTTATTTGAAAATGGTTTTTGTTCATTTGTTTATTCATTTGTTCTTTCACTAAAGTAATCATATTTAGTATTTAATGTATGCCAGGACCTCTACCAGGCTTGAGCTATATAACAGTGAGTGAGTTAGAAACAGTCTATGTTCTCACAGAGTTCAGATGTAGATGACATAAATAGACAGACAGGTGTGCTAAGTTGCTAATGCTACACATGGCAGGTCTATAGAGATCTGGTTGGGCTTCCCAGACAAAATGGCTTCTAAACTAATACTGAAGGATGAATAAGAGTTATTCCACCTTTGGAAGGTTTGCTAAGGTACTGTATGTGAACTATTGTGTAAAATGTGAAGTGCTATGTAGAAATTATATATATATATAATATATATATTTTAAAGATTTATTTTATATATTTATACCCCCTGGTTGTTTGCAGTCACTGTATGCTCTCTGTGTCCATTTGCTATCTATGTGCTCTCTGTGTCTGCTCGTCTTCTCTTTAGGAGGCACCAGGAACCAAACCCGGGACCTCCCATGTAGAAGAGAGAGGCTCAATCACCTGAGCCACCTCAGCTCCCTAGTTTGTTGTGTCTCTCATCTTTCCTCTTTGTGTCCCTTTTGTTGAATCCTCTTGTTGCATCAGCTCACTGCGCCTGCTTGCTGCGCCAGCTTGCCTCTCCAGGAGGTGCCAGAAACCCGGTCCTCCCACGTGGTAGGCAGAAACCCAATCGCTTAAGCCACATCTGCTTCCCTAGAAATTATATTTTATGATTGATATTCTTGTAACCAGGTAATCTTGGAATATCAGGTACCTTAATAGATGTAAATAAATAAGGATGCATATTGTGGCAATAATATCATTATTGGGGTAAGAAACATCTTATTATTTATAACTTTTTCCATATTCCAGATAAATACTTATCTTTTTAAAGAACTAGTACTGTATGTATTATACCCATCTGAATACTTGGCCCACTTAAAATTGAGGACTGTTAGCTATGTCTTTATCACTAAGAGAGTCTGAAAAGATAGATGGGATCTATCTTAGAATGGAGCCAGGGATATTAGCAGAAAGTTATGACCATTGTTTGCCCGATCCATGGATTTAGCACTTAAATAGGCAAATTGCCAAAGATAACTCATTTAATTTCACTTAGTCTCAGTTTCCTCATGTGCAAAATAATGATCTCTAAAAGATTAAATAATCTCTAATAAACTTGCCAGTGCAGCTTCTTGATTTTAAGTGCTAACGTCACCTAATCATTTATTGATGACTGCTCTTAATTTCCCATTAAGAATCTAATTTATATAACTTAAGTCACTTGCTGACTCTTTTACTCTATGGAGCAATTGTGCTTTACTATTAATCCAAAGGGATCAGATGCACGTTGCATGTACATTTAAATATATTTAAGTGTATATGTGTACATACACCTGTATATAGGGGTGGGCTGTCAAATCACTAAGTTAAAAATATCTTCTGAATGAAAAATGTATTGAAAAATGTCAATACACCTTTTGCTCCCTTTACTTACTTGAACTCATTTCTTTTGCCCTAGATCTTGGTAAGGTCATTTTTAGAAGGATTAATATATAGCATATTGTGGAAGAAGCTGCTACACAGTGTATCATGGGAACACAGGCTCAGGCACAACAAGACTTATGGTAAATGACCATTTTATTACTTACACAGCACAAAGGATCCAAATGAGCAGGAGAAGAGATCCCATTGTGGTTGGTCCCCTCCCAGGAGGGTAACTGCTTGGGTCAGGTTCATTGGATGATGTCTCCCATGCCCTGCTGTGAAAGGCAGCATACTGTAAAGCCTGCACACAATAGAAAAGGAGAGGGGTGGATGAGGGCTGAGAGGTGGCAGTTAGGTATGTCTGTGACTTCCCTAGTAGTCCACCCCTTGGTCTCTTGACCAGGCCTAGCTTAATCTTCCCCATTAGCTTTTACAACATAAACCCACATCCCACATCAGGCACAAAGGGGCTCTCAACAATGTTGACAGTAAAATTTGGGAACACCAGTGGCTGCAGCACATTAGGGAAGACTTCACATATGCATACCATTACTCCAAGCAGGGTAATCAGGCCTGTCTGGAGTAATGACCACATCCATGCCCCCTGACCCTCTGGGAACCAGATAAAGAGGACCTGCATAGAATGCTTATACACTTTGCAGCCAGTGGCCTTGCCATTGGATTTTAGTCACCTCTGTTCCCCTTTCTCTAGAAAGTATAGAAGGTGGTGTAGAAGAAGCACATAAACCTCCTTGTTGGGCCAGGAGGAAGTCTAATGCAATGTGATTATCAAGCACTACTTTGGCCAGAAAGTCCAATACTTTAGTTGAGCCTGAAGGGCTCATGCTATGAACTCAGCAATGTTAGCCATGGTTTTTTGGTGCTTACTCTCAGCTGGGCCAATAATATCTGCCAAAAGAGGCAGAATCATGGACCTCCACAGGCAAATCACATTGTACTAGGGATAATAAATTGAAAGAAGCTGTCCAATGAGAAGTCTCAAATTGGTTATGAACTTTCAAGGGGACAGTCAAAAACTAGAGGGTGTTTTGTCCCATCACTGTCCTAAAATCTATGAAGGGAGTAAATACTGAAATTCCTCTTTCTGGCTTTCATTAAGTTTTATACAACACCAGCTGCCTGTGGGTGGAGGGCGATGTGGAAGGTTCATTTAATTTTATTAGTCTGGGGCCATCATTGAGTGGATTGTGCAGTAAAGTAGGATCCTTGGTCAGAGATGTTATCTGGGTACCAGAAGGGATGGCAGAGCTGCTTTCCCAAGGTATGTACAGCATAATAAACTAGAAAGCAAGACCATAACCAGAATAAGTGTCTACAGCAACCAAGATATAAGATATGCATTAAGGTGGCAGGAGAGAGCCAATATAGTTCACTTGCGATGAGCAGCCCAGTGTGGCCACTCTGGGAATAGGCCCTAAATGCCCTTTTCAGGCTCTGGCTTGTAGTTGACATCTCTCACATTGGTAAATGGCAGATTAACCCTCTTTTAATGAGAGAGGTACTCCATGTTTCCAGACACATGATTTCATGATGTTGGAATTTCCATGTCCAGTTCAGTGGTGAAACCATCCACTGGTAGAAGCAGTCATGGGAAGTTCTGGTTTTCCGTGGATCTCATTGTCTTCATACTCTGGGCAGGGTTCACCCTCTGGCTTTTTCCCAGGAGGATCTCTGGTCTCATTGAGGGCAAAAAGCAGTGTGGTGCTTCCTGTATTGGCTAGGTTATCCCACTGATGTTCATCATGATATGGGGCCTTGCCATGTGTGTCAACATGGGTAAGATAGAAGGTGTCTTTCCATTCTGTCAATTATTTCCAAAGGTCCCTTTCCCACACTAGGAAAACTTTGATTCTTTAATCACTTTCCTGTCATGAACCAGACCAGACTGCTAAGCCAGTGAGGATGGCCCATGAGTTATTAAACAGGTACATGGAGGTGTTTGGATCTGAGTTCCAGGGCTAAGAGGACCACTAGCAGTTTTGTCCATTGGGCAATTTTTCCGGTGCCAGTGATGGCAAATAGTTTGCTTAAGGCAAGGAGAACAATGACTACCACCCAAAGGATGCCAGGTGGTTTCAGCTTGGCTGATCTATCAGTGAACCAGCGCTGAGCATCTGGTGGGGTATCCTTGAGTTGGGGTTCCCATGATGCTAATGCAGGGAGGGAAGGGCCCTCATCTGAGGTTGCAAAAGAATCATTGATGAGCAGGGCCTCCACCAGCTGCTCATGTAGCTATGTCACTCCCTGGGGGTCCAAGTGAGCAAGTCCTGAAGATACTATCTCCATTTGATGATGCTCAGTTGTTGGGCACTGCCTAGTTGAGTGTTCTCATTACCCAGTACCCAGGACATGATGGGGATTTCTGTCACAGAAGGACCTGAGGGCTCTCAGTGATCCTTTCCTTTTCCACCAAGGCCCAATAGCATGCCACAAGTTGCTTCTTGAAGGGGAAGTAGTGCTGGGCTGCATCTGGGAACTTCTTGACAAAACCCAGGAATCTTTGATTTCTTGTTGTTTCCCCTTTCTGCCAGAGATACCTGTGAGCATGAGCCTGGGTGGCAAAAATCTGTAGCTAGAATGGAGATCCAGCCTTTGAAGTTCCTAGAGGCAGGGTGACTTAAACAGCTGTTTTTGCCTATTGCAGGGCTTGCTCTCCCTCCATTCCCCAGTGGAAAGTACTGTTTCTGGGTCATCTGGTAAAGGGATGCCAGGCAAGTACTGAGATGAGGAATATGCTGGCACCAATATGTAAACAGTCCAGTTGACTGCTGGGCTTCCTTTCTGGAGATATGTGCCTCCTCCCACAGTGGAATAAAGAAACATGCATTGGCCATATCAGTGACCACATACTACACACCATTTTATGGTGGAGGTCATAAGGGCTTCTGTGAGAGTCACAATGTCTTGAATCATGGGTGCCAATGGAGGCACTTTTGCATTTAAGAGCTGATAGTCTATAGTGAGCTGCCACACTCCATTCACCTTTTTCACTGGCCACACCGGGCCTTTATAGGCAGAGATAGTGGAGTGCCCTTCATTAGTTCTGTAATGTCCTCCTTCTCCAACAGGGAGGTGGTATTCCCACTGTGGATAATCCAGTGAGGACAGGGGAGCATATCATCATAGCTATCACTGGGACATGCAGTGGTGGAGGATGTCAATCCCTATGATGCGTTCTTCGGCAGAAAACACTACCACAGAGGTGGCCAAAGAGCCAAAAGGACCAACCCACAGGCTGGCGGTAACCTCCCATCCCCATACCTGTGTGGAATGCCCCAAGCCTCCCAATGCTATTCACTAGCCCTACCTGCCTTCTGCGTCTCCCAGAATGATGGTGACTTTGTTTCCTTTACCCAAAAGTGCCATAAAAGTTTGTTCGCTGTTCCCAAATTGTATCTGCACTGAGACGTATGGCCTTCAGTCCCTGGGAGGTGGATGAGTTCTCTGGCCCCAACCATAGGCCATTTTCAATTTTGTCAAATCTGGGTAAAGAAGTCCCTCCTGGGAGCGAAGCTCATCAGTTAGGGCTGAAGGGAAATACAGAGATCTTCAGGATCTTCCGTCTCTTTCTCTGCCTATATCCAGGGATTTTTGGAAGAGGTTGGGGCAG
>PVKH010007075.1:0-20498 GCA_004027955.1 Chaetophractus vellerosus | reverse complement strand
AACCCGGGGCATCCCATGTGGTATCCTAGCGCGCTCTTTATCCACTGAGCTATCTAGCCGGGCCCTCTCAATAAACTCTTTACCCTCTTCCCTACCTAATGGCATGTCCTTAAATTCTTTCATGTGACATAAACCAAGAACCTAGAAGCCCAGAACCCAGAGCCATCTGGTAACATTATTTGGCAAGCCAGGCCAGGAAAGAAGTAAGAGGCACTCCCCGAAACCCAGAGAAAACTGGTGAGTTTTTAATCAAGGCCTGTCTGTGCCCTCTTTTGTTTTATTAGCACTGACCCCCAAAACAATAAATTATCTACTACTTCTCTGGTTATGCTCCTGAAGTGGATGGAGAGTACATTGCAGTTTCAGATTCCTTCAGCAGCTGGCGATGGCTCGATATGGTCAGATGTACCATGGACACTGCCTCCAGACTGGCTCTATTTCATTGTGCTGTAGGGCACTATACACTAGGCTGGTGAAATGCTGGAGTCTTACCCTCCCAGTCTCTCTTTAGGATTAACAGTACTGTAGCATGCTGGCTGTTTGAAGGACATACCAAGTGGAGCAATGATTACTGAGTGATGTGAGTAGAACTTAAACACAATTGGCATTATGGCCTGCTCCTATGGAGAGATAACATGTAAGGTATTGCAAACCTGGAGCTTTTAACTGCAGCTCATAGAGGGACTTGTGCATTAACTACTAATAAGTACTGTACCGATATACCTGATGAATATGATATCTTTTCTATTCTAGATCATATCATAGGTCATATTGAACTAATGTTAAAAGTCTTAGTAAACTTAGTTCATTTTCTAAGTAATTAATGAATGTGCTTATAAGAAAAAAGAATGGCTCTCTTAAGTACTGTCTTTATTTTGCTTGCCATATGCCTGTCTTGTTGTTGCCTATACTGTCTTTGTGAGTTTATGTCTAGGGCAGTGCCTCTATTCATACCTTTCTTAGATGTCCTAAGTATAACCACTACTGTGGGAACTGAGCTTGGCAATTTATACCAAACCCAGCAAGACTACCACAATCTCTCCCTAGAGTTAATCAACAGCATGAAAGAATTCAAGGAAGAATGCTCTTTGCCATCAACTTTGGGAAGATGCAGCCTCTGAAGGCACCTGGCTTTTCTCAGTCTCGTGGTTCAGTATGTCATGGCTGGCCCCCTTTTTGGGCCCATTACCACCATCTTTTTTATCCTTTTAAGTAGGATCATGTATCTTCAAATTCTAATCCAGTTTATTTCTTACAGAATCAATGCCTTATTAGTCATGCGTAGATTTCATCCAGTTCCAACCAGACCCACAATAGAATACCCAGAGGGTTTTACACCTTGTCAGGTAGGACCTATTCCCCCTAACCAGCAGGAAGTAGCTACAGAAGAGTGACCAGTGCCCTTCAGCACCCCCTTAAGAATAAGAGTGTAAACTCTCTGAGGGGTGAGTTGAGGCATATTAATATAGGAAAGGGAAGACTTGGGTCATAACTGAAAGACCCGGCAGAGAACAGGCCGACAGACAACATGGCCAGCAGACAACATGGCTGTGAGGCCCCACCCAGAAACCCCCTGAGGGATCCTGCAAGACCCTGGAATGAGAATCTCATTTGGAACTATAATCTTATTTGGAATGAGAATCCCGTTCAGAGTCAAGGGAAATCCCTGGATATCCTCAAAAGGCCTCACCATTGGCCCCCTGAGAAATGACAGGTGGACAACCAATCAGAGCAGCAAACAGACTTTAAAAAGCCCTGACTGGGGTCCCACACATGCCACTCACCCTGCAGTATCCCTGCGGTTCATGCCTCAGACCATAAACTTTTTTCGTTTTCTTATTTCTTAATAAACTCTTACTCCCTTGCCTATCCTATGGCACATCCTTAAATTCTCTCATGTGACATAAGCCAAGAACCTAGAAGCCCAGAACCCAGAGCCATCTAGTAGCAGTAATTGCTGATTAAACCATAGTCCAAAGCCTTAGCAACTAATCTAGACCAAACACAGAGCAAAAATCTTGTCTTCCCCATTCATAGAAGGTAGAGAGGATTTGGGTGTTTAGAAACAAAATGAAAAGAGAAAAGGAAAGAAAAACAAAAAAGGAAAGTGAGTTGAGTTTTTATTTTAAAAGAAAAAGAAAACTAAGGGGAAAAAAGATCCGAAGTACAAATATTGCTGTGATTTTTTAAAATGGAAACTACCTCCAATAGGAGATTGATGAGTAAATCATCGGTCTTCAAAAGTTTTTGCTCACAAACATGAAAAACTATGTATTCTCTTGCATGTTTTAGGTTAATATCAAAACTTTTTCATGGTAAATTTAAGTAGTTGTAAAGGATGCAGTTTCCTGCATACTGTAAAAATTGACATTTAAAAGTAAGTCACTTTTAAATAAACCCAATAAACTCTAAATACCATAGCAGTTATGTCTGCCACCAACCATTTAAAAAAATACATGAACAAACTCTTCTTTACTTATTGGATATTTTACATGATTTATTTTTCTCTTCACATGGAAAATTCCATTCCACATCCCCATCCCTGGAGGATATCTTAATTTAACATAATTTTACACTTGAATGTGTTTTATTAACCACCTTGTTATAATTCTCTGCAATAAAAATGTTTACAAATTTAATTTTTAAATTTCCTATGACTAAAAGACTTCAAGTGCTGAGAATGTTTTCTTCTGGATTAAAAGAATCATTACATTTATTAGTAATAGTTGTCAAAACATTATCAAATATATTACACATTTTTATAATTATTAAATGTGAGTTTTTACAGTGCATACATTTGTTAACTACTACTTCTTATTAAATGAGATAGAGTTCATCATCAAAGTTTTCTCAGTTTTTCATTTTTATAAATTCTAAGAAAATGTCTTCACCTTTATAAGTAGATGGGACTGTAAGGCGTTTTGTTATTATATCAGTTCTTTGAACTCCTTCCAAATTATATACCAAAACTCACTTAGTGATCTTTAGGTCATCCTTTGTTCAAATCATGTGACTTGTAAAAAAAATTTTTGTTATCCAGTCCTTATAATTATACACTTTCTCAATACAGACAATATTTTCAATTGATAAAGTATTAACAAAGGTTGCCTGAAGTTTCACATCCTGGAGCAATGCACCATTTTAAGATTCTTAATGAGTGAAGGGTATGCCTTTTTTTTGTAAAGTGGGAGATACAGGACTATTGTGAAGAGTTGGGAACTGAAGAGGAAGATACCTTGACCACATTCCTTCACTAGCTGATCAGTTTTAGGAAAGAGTACATAGGCAAGCTGATGATTCAGAAACTGGTGACCTTAAAACTAAATGTCCACCTACCCCTTGAAAAACTTAACATAGCCCCTGGGAGATGTACACCTCAGTTTGAAGATCACTGATGTAAATGTTTACATCCTCTTATTGCAATTAAAAGAGAGAGACAGGTCAGCTCAGGCTAGGCCTTTCTTGAGACACTGTACACTGGTGTTTATACCCTGGGTGTAGACTGGGAGTATAGAACTGTGATCTATACACTGAGGATAAACAGCAGGTCCTTTTGGTTGATTAATTTTTATAGACAGCTTCTCTTATCGTTTACGCTTTGCCTCTTAAAATTTTCCTCTCTATAGTTGTAATTTTCCCTTCAATTTTGAGGAACTAATGATGAGCCTATGTACTGCCTACCTAATTAAAAGAAATACTACGCCCCACTTAAGCATGATTAAGATTGTAAAAACATGGCAAATGTTGGTATGGCAAGGGAAAAATCGAACTATATAGCTGATTATTTCAATTGCTCAAAATTACAACTTTCTGGACAAACCCTGTATGTGAATATGCAAAAATAATGAGGTTGAATGTGATTTTGTAAAATATCTTTAATGTTGCATGGGTTCTAAAATAATAATAATGATTGCCTTTCAAATTCTGAGGGTTAGATAGGCTATTTCAATATTCTGTTTTCTGCCAGTGGTACCAAGGAATTGTTCGTGTGAGTCTTAAACTCTCTAAAATATTGTTCAGGAGACTGAAGATCCGGTTTTCAAATGTTATATTCTCCCATCAAGTTTCATTATGGGTACTATCCTCAAACATATTTAAACTCTTATTTAATCTAGTTTAATACATCCCATGTCTTAATGTTACGAATTTCAGAAGTTTATTTCCTGACGCATTAAGTAGTAATTCCTTTCATTCATATTAACGTCTTAGTTTTCTTTCACTTCCTTATTTTTTTTTAATTCAAGAAGTTCAAGCACTCCAGCTTATTTACCTTATATCGTTCTTAGGTTTTACCATGTCCTTGTAGCTTTCATATTTTGAGTCCATATTTTAAAAACCTCAGTCATATTCAGCAGCTTCCAAAGCTAATCTCAGTTTCTGAACTTCGATTCTTGTGTGTGGTGTTTGTTTTTAGATCTAATTACGACCTCCATATATTCCAGGGCCCATAAAAGGAAGGAGAGGAGAGGCTAGACTGGGAGTATTTACGTGCGTGAGAGAGTAATACTAGCCACTACATCTCCCGCGGGTCTGGAGTAGGAACCAAACACGCCCAGATACCAGTCACGCTAAAGGAGCACCATAAGAGTGGGCTGAGCCTAAGAGAGAGAAAGACAGAAAAAGAGAGCAAGAAAGCGCGCGAGATCTCAGCAGGATCTCCCCATTGACCTCGGGCCCCCACAGCGCGGCCCCGCCCCTTAGGTCGTCCTGACCCCGCCCCCCATGCCCTGCCTCTCTCCCCGCCCCGTCGCGTCGCACGCAGGCGCGCCTTCCGCGGACCTCGCGGCCCCGCCCCCTACCGCTCTGCACCTCCCCGCCTTGGCCGCGCCGCCCCGCCCAGCCCCGCCCCTAGGCGGTTGCTCGCGGCGGCCGCCGCCCTCCTCCGGCCCAATGGCGCGGCTGGCGCGTCAGTGATGTGAAGCATCGCTCAGGCTTGTCCGGCCCCCGGCCGCAGCCCATTACACCATCCGCCGCCTCAGCCGCTGCAACCGCTGCAGCCTGAGCAGACAGGGAGGGCGGGAGGCAGCTCGCCGTGGCGGGGCGGGGCGAGCGGCGCGGCCGGATTCATTCCTGTGGGGCGCGGGGTATGGAGGAGTTGTGCGGCCGCAAGCAGAGCAAGGCGGCCCGGGCGGCGGCGGGGACAACGGTTTCCATTTGAAGGGGCGGCCCGAGCTCGAGCGGCCAGTGACGGCGCGGAGACTAGCCCCCGGGCAGGTAGTGGTGGCGGCGACCTGTTCGGGCCCAGCCCGCGGCCTTAGGTGCCGGCTGGGAGGCCCGGGCGGGAAGGACGGGCGACCCCGGGAGCGAAGGCGGCCAGTGGACTGGAGGCCTTAGGCTTGTCGGCGCGTCCGGGGAGTCGTAGTCGAACTTGGGGAGGGAGTGCTCGTGTCTGGAGAGGTGAAGGTTACGTGGGGGCGACTCTGGTTTGGGGGATCCGGCGATCCCTTGGTGGGGGTGCGGCAAAATGGGGCGGGCGAAGTTTATGTCTAGAATGCAGCCGGATTTCCTAAGATCCTCGAGTAGTTTTAAAGGAAAGAGAAGCTTTCTGGTGAAGGTTTTGGCGTTAGCTGGCTGAGGTTTGGTGTCCGTCCTTTTTGTTCCTTCTCTAAACCCATCTTGACCACAGTGAGGCCTTCCAGCCTCGCGCCCTTGGCCCACTCTCTTTTGCAGATGTGAGAAAGCGAAACATTACTTAGCCCGCGCCTCCTGCCTCTTTCGGTCGTACTCCCTGAGCGTGTGCAAAGCAAAACCAGAACAAAGCTTGACTGGTTGGAGCTGGAGGCGAGAAAACCGGCTGCCTGTACTGTTTTCCTTAGACTGGAAGGGGCTGCCTCCCATCAAAACATTTGTATCTCTGTACCCTTCTGTATTCCTCCTTCCCATCTTTCGGGTTGGGGCGGGGAGGGGGGCGCGGCACCGGAGTAGTCCTTAAAGTATTGTTTATTTTTTCTTCCCACAGAAGTAGAGAATAAGAAAACCTAACTAGTGTTTTTGCCTTTATCTATGGAAAATTCAAAACTGCTAATTTACCTTTTTCCCCCATTTCCTCTAGTTTGGTCATCTGGTTGTCAGATGTTGGAAGGCAATAGGACAGAACATACTCTCCGTGGTTATATATCCGTTTTGAGGTGCAGCGATTAACATTGAACTTTGGTTCCTGTAACTCTTGCCTGTGTCGGTAGTTAAGCTGGAGCTTTGCTTTGAAAGATAAATAAAGCACAGCCTCTCAACTGGACATAAATGGATCTAAAGACAGCAGTATTTAACGCAGCTCGGGATGGCAAACTCCGGCTTCTCACCAAGTTGTTGGCAAGCAAATCCAAAGAGGAGGTTTCCTCCTTGATCTCTGAAAAAACAAATGGGGCCACGCCACTCTTGATGGCTGCCAGGTATGGGCACCTTGACATGGTGGAATTCCTCCTAGAGCAGTGCAGTGCTTCCATAGAAGTCGGGGGCTCAGTGAATTTTGATGGCGAAACTATTGAGGGGGCTCCCCCTTTATGGGCCGCTTCTGCAGCAGGACATCTGAAGGTTGTCCAGTCTTTGTTAAATCATGGAGCATCTGTCAACAACACGACTTTAACGAATTCAACTCCTCTTCGAGCTGCTTGTTTCGATGGCCACCTGGAAATAGTGAAGTATCTTGTAGAACACAAAGCTGATTTGGAAGTCTCAAACCGACATGGGCATACGTGCTTGATGATTTCATGTTACAAAGGACATAAAGAAATTGCTCAGTATTTACTTGAAAAGGGGGCAGATGTTAATAGAAAAAGTGTTAAAGGTGAGTTCTGCTTCTTTTTATTTTTAAGTATTTATCACTTAAATACTGCTTATCATTTATTATTAGAAGTGGTAGGGTTGAGTAAGCCAACTCTTACAGACCTGTTTGGATTAGGTAACTGTTGCAGTATAATATTGTTGAGTGTTTCTTTAATCTTTAATAATACATTGAACAAGTGTGATTAAAGACTTTTCACTATTTTAAGAAGCATTTTCTCTTTCTTTTATTTGAAGTAACTTTCACCTCCTGGGAAATGTGTTCCCTAAAGTTACAGTGCATGTTAGTGCCAGTTGATCTGAGTTCTTAGGCTTGTATGCAATTAACTTGGAAATATATTTTGATATAATAAATTTTTCTGCCCTTTTTTAGAATAACTTTGTAGTAGAAACTACTATTTTAGTGAGTCATTGTCTGGTTTGTCCTAGGTGGGCATTTTGTTATTCTGTTGGGGAGGGCTAGGCCGTACTGACCTAGAAGGATTAATATAAATGGAAAAGGAGAAAATCTTTTCCCTTTTTCCATATTTGTGTGGCCAATAGAAAATCCTTTTATATAGAACTTATTAAAAATAGCAAGAGAGAAAGCAGATTTTTAAAAGTGACTTCCATACTAAGATAGCCAAACAAGGACTAGGTTAAACAAATGTGGATTTGTTGGCTAGCAACAATGTAAACACCTTTATCCAAAAGAGCTCAGGTTTACAATTGTATAAAATTTTCATTGATTATAATAAACTTAAAACAGCAAATGATAGTTTAGAATTTTTTTAAACCCTTAAAATCAGTGTTTTGATGGCATAGTTTTGACATTTGAAGACCTCGTTTTCGTTGTCTGTACAAAAACAAAATAATTGACTAATTTTAAAAAGCTAGTAAAATTTAAAAGTAATATACTTACATGGTAAAAATTTAAAACTATACAAATTAGTGTACAGTGTTGATCATGAAAATTAAATCTTTTTACCCCTGATTTTTAGACTTCCAACCCCTCTGCAACCACTATTTACAGGTTTTAAAATAATATATCCTTTTAGAGATAGTCTATGCAAATATAAGCATGTGTGTCTATGTATCCCCTATATTCTCCCTGCCCACTGTTGTTTGATACATACCATTCTGTGTCTGTTGTGTTGTTTTTTTTGTAAACTTAATTTATCTTGAATGTTATTCAACACACATAACTACCTCATTCTGTTTAGTGGCTGCATAGTATTTCATTGTATGAATGTACATTATGTAGTCCATATTGATTAACATTTAGGTCATATCCATTATTTTGCTAATATATGCTGCTGTGACTATTCTTGAACAAGTCTGTCATTGCACACGTGTGAGAATAGCTGTAGAATAAATACCTAGAAGTGGGATTGCTGAGTCAGTGAGTTTGCATTTATAATGGTGATAGAGTCTGACTACCTTTCAGAGAAGTTAAACCACCCAGTTATGGGTGTTATATGATTACTGAATATATTTATTGAATACAGTATGACTTTTTTTTTCAGAAAAGGTTTGTTATTATAAAAATGATACATGCTCATTGTGGTTTTTTGTAAATTTTTTTCCAAAGGAAGTGTAAAAATCTCAAAATCCCAGCACTCTGAGATAATCCTTCCAAAGATATTTTCTAAATTTGCATATAGATATATGTATGCAATTTTATTTTATATGCTGTTCTATAACCTGTTTTTTTAACTTAATAAATGTTATCTTTAATATCATTAATTATAGCTCCTTAATTTCAATAGCTGAATACTCTTCTAATGGAGTTTTACATTGTTTCTGGTTTTTCAGTATGATAAAAAATGTTTCTGTAAACATTCTTATAAATGTTTTCATTTATTACTGATTATCTTTTAGAGGTAGGTTGTTGGGTCAAAGGACAGCATGGCTTTTTTTTTTATATAATTTTTTAAAGGAATGCTTGTCTTAAGAGAACAAAATTGCTGCTTTAACTGACCATGTTAATATTGGGAATGTTTTGAAATTGTAACTGGAAGAAATAAGAGAAAGGGTTCAGAGGCATGGCTGCTTGTTTAGACTTGTTGGATTTTTTATTTGCTTTGGGTTTTTTATCCATCAGCCTAATATACAAATTGTTTACATAAACTGTCATAGTTAGGGGGTGGATGTGGCTCAAATGGTTGGGTGTCCATCTCCCATAGGGAGGGACCTGGGTTCAATCCCTGGAACCGCCCAGTGGAGGAAAAAAAAAAAAGTATAAACTGTCATAGTTAAGCCAAATTGGGGTATGTTTTTTTTTTGGAGAGATGAGTACTGGTACTATTTCCCATGTGATTTTCAAAGTTTCTTTATATAATGTAGATATACCGTAGGAGAGAAATATACTATGAATAGCTATATTTTTGTCAGCTTTTTTTCTCTAAAATCTGTGAAGAGTCTTTTAGCCTTATATACAAAGATCTGTATGTGCCCTCTTTTGGCCATGTCTGCTTATTCTAAATCATTTTTTCCTAGTATCAACATCTAATATTTAAATATTTAGCACTTAAATATTTAAAAATACAAATACACATAATATCAGAAAAGTTTTGTTCCAAAAATGGTTTTCAGATAGACTCAATTATATATACATTTTATTTTTTTTATTTTTAATTTTTAAGGTACTGGGAGCCTGGAATTGAACCCAGGACTTTGCATGTGGGAAGCCGGCGCCCAACTACTGAGCCACACCGGCTTCCCTGAGTTGGTTCTTTCCTTTGTTGTTTTTGTTTTTTTCAGGAGGCACTGGGAACTGAACCTGGGACCTCCCATGAGGGAAGTGGGTACCCAACTGCTTGAGCCACACCCGCTTCCTCCTTTTAATTTTGATAGTGGTTCTTTTTTAAAAGATACTTCGATTACATAAATGTTACAGAGAATATATAGGGGATTCCCAGATGCCCCACTCCCCACATGTCCCGCATTTTCCCACATTAGCAACATCTTCCATCAGTGTGGTACATTCATTGCAATTGATAAACATATTTTGGAGAATTGCCACTAAGCATGGATTATAGTTGATAGTGATTCTTAATGACTACTATGGGTAAATTAAAGTAAACCTGTACTCTCCCCCACACTGATTCGAGGCTTCCATTCTTTGATGAGCATTCTCATTGACTCTTAGGTTTCTTAATGGGTTAATGGGTAATAAAAAAGCAGGAACCAATAGGACCTGAGGCAGGGAGGGACACTGGAGAAGGCAGCAAGAAAGGATTTTTCTCCATATTTTCAGCCTCATCCAAAAAGTGGAAAAGACCAATAAGACTAGGGGTAAAATGGAGTGGTTTCTTAGAAAATTTTATGTCTGCTGTTGGAAGTGGTTTTAAAGGAGGAAAACGTCAAATATTATTCTTGGTGTGCTTAAATATAAAGTCCATGTGATTTGTCCATTCCATTACTTTTTAATAGGCAGTTGACATTTGAATACGTTATTTAACCTCTTTCCATTACTTTTTAACAGGCTGTTGACGTTTTGAACAAGTTTTAACTTAAGGTGGAATTCATTCATTAATTGAGAGAGCATTTTTGAGCCCCTCAATGTACCAGGCTATTAGACTTAGGATATGCAAAGATGAGTAAGACAAGATATCCAGGCCTTGATTCCCTGCTCTTGAGGAGCTCATGGTTTGATTGGAGAGACAGGTTCATAAGCAGATACTTAAACCACAATATGGTGAGTGCAACAATAGTGCTTTCTTCTGTTAGGTATTTGAAAATACTTTATCTCCAACCACCTATTACCTAAGGGGACAGTGGGTTCCTTTTTTTCCCATAGCATTAAAAAGAAAGGGAGAAAAACTTTGAGGTACTTAGTAATATGTTCCCAGTTTAACACTCAAAGAATTGCATTTTGAGAGATGTATTAGATCATGTTTAAAACTATAGACCTCAAATCAGTAGTGATTAGATAAGCCCTTCTCAGAACTATCACATTGATCTAAGTACTTCATGGTTATAGTCTTCTTTGGTTTTACATTAAATGGCATAGAAAGCTTGTTCCAGTTTTCTTGTCTTTGTTTTGTTAGGGTTATTTTTGGACTTAGAATAGGACTTTGAAGATTTGTAGTGAAGTTACTTAAGCTTTAGATTCTGCTTTTATACCTGCAGTCTTCTGAGACTGAGCAGCAGAAAGTACTTGAATCAAAGAATTACAGATCTATAGAACAGTTCTCTCAGTTGGGATTGGGAGCATGGCCCTAGAGGACACTGTCCCAAACCCACCCCCACCCCCCAGGACCAATCATTTTAGATACCAAAGGTAATTGAGTAAATTGATAAAAAGATGTTTATTGCATACTTTTTGTTGCCATTGTGGAAGCTATGAGAAGATAAAGGATATCATACTTTTTGTTGACTGGTAAAGAAATAATACAGCCTATGGTGTATGGTTTTAGAGGAGGAACATACTGACATGGAATGCTTTATGGAGAAAGTAGCCCTGAACTGGGCCTTGAAAAGATGGTTGCAGTTTAGATCTGCAGAAGGGATTTGGTACAGTTTTCCAGGCTTAGGAAATGGCATAAGGAAAGGCACATAGTATGAAATATGATTGGAGGGTCCAGAAATTGGAAAGTAGGCTCATATGGACCAAAGGTCTCTCAGAACTTGATTATAAAGGACATGAATTTCAGGTAAAGGAGTTTCATTTTATTCTTCAAGGAGTGGTGAACCAATGAAAGGTTTCAGCCAAAGAATAACTGGCATGTTTTAGAGAAACTCATCTCTTAACTACATTCTACTACATTGTGAACTGTTTGTGACTAGAGACCTGGTGTTTGAATCCTGTGCATTAGGAAGAATTATCTGGCCCATTGTAGGCATTTGGTAAATGAATGTGTTGGATTTAAGAGAGGAAAGAATAATTCTTTGATGATAAGATTGCATATTATAATCTTACAATATGTAGTGCTTTCTGTAGGGAAATAAATACATGAGACTTAAATTTTCAGAGTGAGACAAAAAGTTCAGAAAAGGGAGAAATTCAGGTAGGCATGTGACAGATGGCTAACATTAAAATAATTTGAGAGAGAACTGGTCCAGGCCATTTATTTACCTTTTTATTATGGAAATTTTCTAACATACAGAAAAGGAGAGAAGAATAAGTTGAACTACTATATACCCATCACCTTGCTCTAGCAATTATCTACATTTGCCAAAGCTTTTATTATTTTTTTACATATTCCCCATCCCCCTTTTCTTTTTCTGTAGTAGTTTAAAGCAGACCCCGGTCATTAAATTATTTCTCTCCCATTGTACAGGGACTTTAGGTTATTCCATCCAAGGAAATGTTAAGCAAAATTCCTATTCCCTCCACTATAATGTTAAAAGAATCTCAAATAAGAAAATTTTCCCTGTAAATTAAAAACTTAGTATTAAGATAATGGTTTAAAATCATGACCCTTGTCATGGAGTGTTGCAGGAAACTGAGATTATAATTCAAAGTCTCAGAACTTTGAGAACTCCCTTTAGCTGTTGGTTACCTCAACACGCCTACTTGCAGAGAAGAGTAAAATGGGGAAGGGAGAGATTTAAACTTTCATTCTACTCTATAGCACATTTGTGTTTATTTTGATTTAACAATAATGTTTAAATAATTTAATTAACGTTTTAATCTCAAAGAATTAAATTCATTCATTTTAATTCCACATCATCAAGTTGCTCCTGAAAGTTGCCCCATGTTTGTTTATTTATTTATTTTTGCTTCTTGCATCCCCTAACACCCTTCTGTATCCTCAGGGAGTCTTATCCTAGTTGGAGAAGCTAAGCTGTAGATGTATGAATTAATTTCAAGAGGGGAATGTGAATACACACAGAATTGAATTGAGGTTTGTGAGGCTGTGAGTGGATCCTGAACACTGGGCTCTCCGTTGTTAGTGGCATCCACATGAACTTAAGGCAGAAGTTAAGTTTTACTTATTGACCTTTGGATAAATGTAGTCTCTCACTGAATCCACCTTCATCAGATGTGTGTAGATGAATTAATTACATTTGTTTGTTTAAAATGAATTTTGGAAAGCCCTTGATATTCTAGAGATTTATACTGTTGAAACATTAAGAATATATGTGAAGGAAGATAGAGGTGGAAGAGTGGGGAGAGGCCCAGACAAAGAAGTCATGTGGATGCAAATCTAAGCAGAACATCTCTCTTCCTCTTTCCCCACCCCCTGTTGTGAGAACACCTGCAATTGAATAGGTAGTCTGAACTAGAATGGCCAGGAGAGAGAATTGTAGTGAGGTGTAAAGTGTAATGTTGATATTTTCAGTCTTTAGATGAGCTTTTTACACATATTAGTAGTTTTTAGTCTCATATATCAAGTGCTCTGAGCCTTGAAAATTATACTTAACATCAAGGCCCATTTCATGCACACCTACCTTAAGCCATGCTTCTTACCTCTGTGGTTGTAGGTATATTTTAGCATTTAGCTTTGTCATGAGCTCAAGGAGGGACTGTATTGTTAAATTTTGATTTGCGTATAGTTCAGTGCCTTACACAAAGAATAAAAGAAGGGAGGGCACATGATAATCTCTATCAGTTTGCCTATTTTGGACATATCATTAAATGTAATCTTACAATATGTAGTCTTTTGGGACTTGCTTCTTTGATTTAGCATAATAGTTTCAGAGTAAATCCATGTTGTAGTCTGTATCAGTATTTCATTTCTTTTTGTTATTGAATAATATTCCATTGCATAGATGTACCACATTTTATTTATCCATTCTCCAGTTGATGGACATTGGATTGTTTCCACTTTTTGGCTATTATGAATGATACTGCTATGAAATTTGTATAAAAGTTTTTCTGTGGGCCTATGTTTTCATTTCTCTTGGGTATATAACTGGATCATTTGATAACTGTTTAACCTTTTTGAGGAACTGCCAGACATTTTTCAAAGTGGCTGTACTGTTTTACATTCCTGTCAACATAGTATGAGTGTCCTAATTTCTTCACATCCTCACTTGTTATTCTTTTTGATTATAGACTACTTAGTGACTGTGAATGGTAATCTCACTGTGGTTTTCTTTTTTTAAAAGATTTATTTATTTATTTATTTATCCCCCCACCCCCATCCCCCTGTTGTTTTGTGCTTGCTATCTGCTCTCTCTGTGTTCTTCTGTCTGCTTGTCTTTAGGTGGCACTGGGATCCGATCCTTGGACCTTCTGGAGTGGGAGAGAGGTGCTCAATCGTTTGCACCGCTTCAGCTCCCTGGTCTGCTGTGTCTCTTATTGTTTCTCCTCTGTGTCTCTTTGTTGTATCATCTTGTACAAGCTCTCTGCTAGGGCCAGCTCACCACGCAGGCCAGCTTGCCTTTCACCAGGAGACTTCGGGAATCAAACCCTGGACCTTCCATATGGTACATGGGAGCCCAATCACTTGAGCCACATACGTTTCCCTCTCACTGTGGTTTTGATTTGCATTTCCCTAATGGCCAATAATGTTTGGTTCTTTTCATTTGCTTATTGTCCATTTTTGTATCTTTGGAGAAATGTCTATTTGGAGCCTTTGCACATTTAAAAATTGGATTATTTATATTTTTATTAGTGAATTGTAATAAAAAGTTCTTTATATATTTTACTTGATACAAGTCCCTTATCAGATATGATTTGTAAATATTTTCTCATTTTGTGGACTGGCTTTTCATTGTTTTGATGGTGGTGTTAGCATTAATTTGGATTTTGTTTTTCAAACATTTTTTAAAACATCGACTGTGGATCACTTATATAATATTTGGGTAAACAAGAGAATTAAGAATAGATTGCAGAGTTTACTTCACTGCTTAGACAGGAACTTTTCTATGGATCAAACTGGGTGATCTACTTTAGCACATAATGTTAAATTAGAGTAAATAGGAATGATGAAAGTTCATTTTTGTATGGTATAAAGCGGGGCTGTGACCTAGCCTTCCTTTTAAACTTATATTCATGTGACTTGATGTAGCTATTACCTATATTGGCTTTACGACAAATATCTTCACAGCAAACAAGTAAAGGGAATTCCTCTTCTCTCTCCTTCCTACTCAGCGTATGGTCTGTGGACCAGCAGCATAAGCATCACCACTCGGACCCCCTCCAGACCACCTGTATCAGAATCTGCATTTTACTGTAATCTCCCTGGTGATTTCATGCAGTTTGTGAAGCACTGGTTTATTTGACTTAAAAGTACACACACAGAAACTTGAACTATGTGAGAACTTTACAAATAGTTGAATCTCTTGTATTGTTATTGCTGGGGAAAAAAATTGAATTATAATAGACATTTTGTATTTATTTAATCTTTTGCAGCCCTTAAATGGAAATTTTTGTTTCATTGAAAAGATCAGTTAAGTCTGTCTACTCCTTGGAGGGTGTTTAGCCATGGACTTAATCCTGATCTTGATGAGTTTTAGTAATCTTACCTAAATTGAGATATTTATATATTGAGGTTCTTTTGTGGTTTATGTGGTTGGTAATAAACACCTGCTTTTATTTATATTTCAGTCAAACCCATCTTGGTTACAGAGAACTTGTAGGGCTCATGTAGTTCTAACCCAAAATAGTGGAATTGTTTTATATTACTTATTTTGAGGAAAAGATTGACCCCATTGTTAGGCAACAAAACTCTCACAGTTTATTAATTCCTATCTCGTATGTGCCTGCTATCAAAAGATTATAGGTTCCTTTAAAATTAATAGAAAAGATATTGGCACTTCAGATAGTTCTTGAGGAATATCACCATGCTTTAATGCACCTGAGTACTTCCCATAATTTCTTTCACTTAATAAACATCCCAGAAACATCCCAATGAATATGGCTACTTCCTTTCTTTTTTTTTTTCTTCAATTTTTAATCTTTTTTTTTTTTTAACGATACATCGGTTACATAAATGTTACACAGAAATTTTAGGAGTACCCATATGTCCCACCTACCACACCTCCCACAACCTCCCACATATACATCCTTGATCATTGTGGCACAACACTTGTAATAGATATACACATTTTGGGGCTTTACCACCAAGCATGGACCACAGTTCAGACTGTAGACCACCCTCTCTCCCACACAGTTTTGCATGATACATGATGATATAAAATGGCCTATATCCTCCATTGCAACATCACCCAGGACAATTCCCAAGTCCCAAAAAAGCCCCTGTATTACAACTGCCCTTCCCTCTCCCTGCCCCCAAAGTGTCCAGTGGCCCCTGGCTCCACATAATTTTGTAATTTCTTCCATTGTGTGAATCACAAGTCTATAACAGGACACCAACAAGTCCATTCTAGTCCATAGCTCTTCCCCCAATCCCGAGGAGTCTAGGATGGTGATATCCCCTCCACCACCAAGTGAGAGGGGGCTTATATCCTGTGGATACAATGGAAGAGATTATCCTGCCTGCAGCTACAGGCTCTCTCCATTCCCCGGGATAGCCGTCATCCATCATCATCTCCCCACTCGGTGTCCTGGGTGAGTCCATTGAGTTGTAGAGTAGGAGTTGCAGGTCCACAGCGACTCTGGACCCTGTTGGCATATGGACAGCCCATAGTCTCCAGTCTCTGGAAGTACACCTAAAACTCTGCATCAAATATAGGTTTGAATAGAAGAGACAGATGGACCATGTGTAGTGAAGACATATTTCAGTCAGACTCTGTCACTCTCAGGAGCAAGGATTCCAAATTAGGGCCCACTGGTAAGGCACCAAACTCTGGGGCTGTCTGCCCTGATATAGGACCTGGATGTCTCCAAAGCCCTCAGGAGGCCCTCTGTTTGGGGTGATATCCATATTGGAAGCCTAGGAGGTCCTGCTGGGATCTGTATAAGTGTTACCTCTGGGTTGACCTCCCGACTCACTTTGAAGTCTCTTAGCCCTATGAACTCATTTGTCTTTACCATTTCCCCCTTTTATTCGAAGTCTTTTTCCAGTCATACTGCCCGTTGGCATTTGTTAGTAATCCCTCGTTGCCAGGGAGGCTCATCCCTGGGAGTCATGTCCCACGCTGGGAGGAAGGTAATGCATTCATATGAACTTCCTTTCTTAGCACTACAAGTTATGTAATTGAAAATTAATGTATTTAGATCATGCTATTTTAGCTTTCTGCAAAAATGCTTTAACTGAAATAAGACTTAATGTGATGTCATCAGCTTGTGTAAAAAATTTTTAAAGAAATGTCCATTTAAAGAACCTGTCTTTTGAGAAATCATAAAAGTTTTCCATTATGAATTCAGTGCCAAACAATATTTTTTTTCTGCATGTACTTTTTCCTAATCAGGCATTGAAAATTGTATAATATAATGTTTATCTTTTTTTTTTAATCTAAAGGAAATTCATTACATTCCTATGCTAAATATCCTTAATTTCATCTAGGATGCCTGACAGTATTTAAATTTTGAGCTTTGTGTTCTATTTTTCATTGCCTTTCTCACTTTGAGGCTACAAATATAAGACGTAATAAGGTGGAAACACAAAAACGTTTGGAAGTGCAGTCATTATATTATGGAAGCATTTTAAAGGGGGCACATAAATCAGGGAAAATGCCTGAGCTGAATTTTGTAGTACTTGGCATATTTTGTTATACACCAAAAATTTTAATCAGTGAAGTTACCTAACAAAAATTAAATAAGATATTTTTCATCTTTGGCATGCAACTTAGCATGGACTAGACATAAGAACATAGTAACTTGATTTTTAAATTTGGCATGTTATAATACTTTTTTACAAGAAATTAAATTGCATTGAATACTATTCTCTTGAATGAAACAACCAAAAGAACAAAAATTTACAATAAATGTAGTAGACAACTTTATCTATTTATTTATGTACTTACACATAGAAAGATTAATTCCAGAAACTCCAAGAAAATAGACATGTCACAAAAGAAAATAAAGTTTGTAAACAGACATGGGAAAAGAAATCAAGGTAACATAAATTGATATAGGGAAAAAAAAAGAATTCCTGTGCTGGAAAGGATACTATAAAAATGGCTTTTTCACAAATTTTATAATCCCTTTGTAAGTAAATTGAAGATGTTTGTTAAGCCATCATATATTTGAGATTCTATGTTCAGTATTAATTTTTTTGGTCATCATTTGTTTATTGAGGTATAATTTACAAACAATAAAACACATGCTTTTTAATATATAGTTCTCTGAGTTTTGACAAATGCATACTGTAGTTTAACCACCACCACAATAAAGATAGAATAGTTCCATTACTCCCAAAAGCTCCCTGCTGCCCCTTTATGGTCAACCCCTCTGCCAGCCCCAACACTGATGATCAATGATCTGCCTTTATACTTCTTAGGCATTTTTTAATAGTGAAAATTCTGAAGCAGTGTAGATGTCCATTAACAAGGGATGTTTATGTAAATTATGGCATGACCCCTTATTTGAACTCTCATCATCAAAGCCGGTAAGAATGATTATGGAGGCTATGCAGTAATAAAACATAACAAAGTGCTCAAGATGTAGGTGAAAGCAGGAAATAATTGTATATGTATTAATTCCAACTATGTCAAAAATCCCTGTAAAGAGACTTGGAGGAATAACACAAAAATGATAGTTACTTTAAAATTATGCTTTTGTTTTTTAAAAGCCTATTTTCCAAACTTTAAGTTATGTTCCAGATTGTAGTTAAAAACATTTTTAGAGCCTTCCAGGGCATGAAAGTACAGTGGTTAAATACTTAAAAGTGTTATAGTAATTAAAAAGAATCCCCTCCTTCTAAGATTGTACTTTTTTGAACATATTCTGCCCTCTGAAGCTAAGTTTCAATCACTTTCTATGATATGTGATTACTAAATATTAATCTAATATAGCTTTAGCATTTGTGCTACTTGCTCTCTGGGATACAAAAGAAATATAATATGCCTACATACACTTTAGGAATAGATAGTTTAGGACAGAAAACCTATTTGTGAAGCAATGGCTATACAATTATCATATTTTAAGATATTATAATATTAGGTATTACATGAATACATACCAGGATATGTGATACATTTATTCACCAGGCATTCCCAAAATCACAAATTGATATGATGTAATCAAGAAGGCCTCTTTCAGCAGCCAAAATTTCTGGTGAAACTTGGAATAGCATGAAAGATGGAATAGCATGAAACAAACAGAATCTAGTTTTGTTTTATTTTTGTTTTTCAATGGGTCATCGCTATTTTATTTGGGCAACAGAGGCTGTGGTCAGCAGGCAGCAGAGGTGAGGAGCATCACTGTACAGGTAGTGGGCCTAGTTGTTGGCAAAAGTTAACATAAATTTCGTTTTACCTCTTTCCAGACAATGCAGAGATCTGACCCCCATTATTTTTATGCTGCTGCTGTCAGATATTTTACGATATGTACTTTAAGCCCTA
Organism: Chaetophractus vellerosus; assembly: GCA_004027955.1. NCBI lineage: Eukaryota > Metazoa > Chordata > Mammalia > Cingulata > Chlamyphoridae > Chaetophractus > Chaetophractus vellerosus. Next base: position 1,376 of record PVKH010007075.1, on the reverse strand, counting down.
TAAGACATTATTATTATTTTTTAAATCAATTTTTTTTTTAAAGATTTTCCCACAGATTTACCCTTTTATTGATGTTTAGTCCTGTATATCAGCTCTCATGTGGGCTTATCTTCTGTTTAAAGAATATCCTATACTATTTAAGTCTGCTGATAATATCTTAGTTTTTTCTTTTCTTTCTCACCTAAAATGGTCCTTTAATTCACATTTGCTCTTGATGTTTGTATATGATTCTGAGTTGGCAATTATTTTCCTTTGATGCTTTGAAGATATTCCATTGTCTTCTGGCTTCCATTATTCCTGATGAGCAATTTGCTGTTAGGCTAATTATTGCTTTTTTTTTGCAGGTAGTTTCCACCCATTTTCTTTTTTTAAGATGTTTGTCTTTGTCCCTGGTTTTGAACTGTTTTACTGTGATGTGCCTTAGTGTGATTTTCTTTTTACCTCTCCTTCTTAGAGTTTGTAAAACTTATTAAACTTAGTTTGGCATCAACTTTATAAAATTCTCGGCCATTAGCTCTTTAAATATTGCATTTGCCCTATTTTCTTCCTTTAGAACTCCAATTTTAAGTCTTCTGACATTATCCCCTATATCTCTTTACAGTCTCCTAATTTTCTATCCTTTGATGGCTCTGTTTTTTCTGTATATTTTAATCTGACCTATATTCTAGTGTATTAGTTATATATTCAGCCAAGTGTAATTTGCTTAATTTTAAAGCCATTCTTTGAGTTTTTCTTTTTTTTTTTTAAATTATGGTAACATATATATAATGTAACATTTACCATTTAAACCACTTTCAAGTATAAATTTAGTGGTGTTAATTATAGTAATCCTGTTGTCCTACATCATCCCCATCCATTACCAAAACTTTTCCATCACCCCAAAAAGAAACTGTACTCATTAAGCATAAGCTCCCCATTCCCCACCCAAATCCTTTTTAATATCAGTTATTGTATTTGTCATTTCTAGAATGTCCATTTTTTTTGTAGTTTTCAGTTTTAGAATTCTCAATTCATTATCTCAATATATTAAGCAGAAGTAATACATATATTAAAGTATGTTTGATAACTGCATTATCTGGATCCCTTGTTGGGCTTTTCTATCAGCTTTTATTTATTTTTGTTTTATATTTTGGCTCCTTCTTTTCTCTTGTCCATTAGTTTTTACTGGATACCGAACATTATATATAAAGAGTAAAAGAAATAATTTGAGCCTTAGTATAATAATATCTTCCTCTAAATAGTATTTATGTTTACTTCTGGATTTTGATTGCATATACTAGCAATCCTGGATTACTTAATTCAATATAGAGATGATTTTTAATTGGACTTCAGTCCCTGTGATGGCTGATCTATTTGCAGTTCACCTTAACTCCTAG
>PVKH010007074.1:0-20505 GCA_004027955.1 Chaetophractus vellerosus | reverse complement strand
ATTCCACCATTTACATGGATATGAATGTCCCCTCTTCCCTAGGAAACAGTTTCCTCCCAATCCTGCACTGTACATCCTACAGCCAGCAATCTATTGCCCCAGGCAGCACGACTTCACTGTTCTTCTATAGCCTTCTATACTAGAGCGTGGTGAGCCATCTTCTACATGCAAGGAAGTTCTGGGACAGCAAGCCCCTCAGCCCACCGCTAGACAGATTGGGCCAGAAATATACACTCCCAGTATGCACATGAGGGTCACTCTGTGCTCTCCAGAACTGGGACCAGGGATCCATACTGAGAGCCACTGACTGGCTCTCTGACAATCTTGGTGATGGGGTGGGGGTAGGGCCAGCAGGGCATCACAAGATCCTACCACTTTAAACTGGCCTTTTTCTTGAGCGACTCTCACCCTGTTTACTACAGTCCTTTGGCTGTTTTTAGAAGGATGTTTCTGCCAGTTCTTGTTGATAGTTCAAAGCTTCTATAGGGAGGGTAGGGTCTTGACTTAATTTTAACCCTAATTCTTTAAAAGATATTATTCCTTGTGTAGATTAGTTCCTTTTAATTTTATCCTATATGCTTTTATTACTCTCTTGATCCTTACTTTATAAAACTATTCAGGATTGGGGAGTGAGTGTGGCTCAAGTGGTTAAGTGCCTACCTCCCACATGGGAGGTCTGGGGTTTGGTTCTTGGTGCCTCCTGTAAGAACAAAAACAAACAATAAGCAAAACAAATGAAGAAAACAACTCAAGGAAGCCAATGTGGCTCAGTGGTTGAGCACCGACTTCCCACATATGAGATCCCTGGTTCAATACTCAGCCCCCAGTACCTCAAAAAAAGAAAAAAAAGGCGGGATTGTAGATATAGCTGCTAATGTATGAAATGTTGCTTGTTAACAGCAATTTTGACTTTTGTTGTTTATTCTCCATTTCTCTGCAGTTTTGGTAATATGATTTATAAGGAGAAGCGAGAATCTGTTAGTAAAGAAGATCTGGCAAGAGCTACTTTAGTTACTATTACCAATAACATTGGTTCTGTGGCACGGATGTGTGCTGTTAATGAGGTAAAAAAATTTTAATTATACAAAAAATGTGAATTGGAGTTTTAAGTACATCTAGTAGGGCTTCTTCATGTTCCTTAAGGAGGTCTCTAGGATTGAAATGTCCTGTTAAATCACAAGACTCATTAAGTGTATGTGTTAATGTTACCTTTACAGAAAGTGGCCGATTAATTTAGATTGAAATAGAATAAAGATATTTACATGTTACTTTTATCCAGAAACCTTTTCTAAGTATAAAGCATTTTGAGGTAACTAAAACTTTTCTTGCTGTTAACATTGCATTTGGCTAGTAGGATACTTGGTTTTCTTACTGCCCTCGGCTTCTTTACAGTGCTGCCTTGTTGCATATGGATCAAGCAGCATTGTACAGGGCTATGAAGGCATTGAGAGTTATCCTTCACATGAAATTTGAATGCTGTATATCATTTTCTTTAAGAAATATACAAAAAGCACTTTTTGCTAGATTAACCACAACATTGGGTTATTTTTTTTATTTGGAAGAGAATGTATATACAATTCCACCTTTTTTTATTCCATATAAAAGCTATATTGGCCCATTGTAAATTTAATTTTTATAAATATCAAATACTTAAATACATTGCTAAGTTTTGCGTTTTAAAGGAATCATTCATTCATTCAATAAATGTTTACAGAGTACCATGTGACAAGCTTTGTTCTGGGCACTTGGGATATATTGGTGAAGAAAACAAAGAACCCTGACTTTGTGGAGCTTATATTCTTTCTCATGACTTCAGTATGGTTTAGTAGTATGTCATTAGGTGATAACTGCTGTTTTTAAAAAAGAGAAAATCAGGCAGGGTAAAGAGAATTGGGAATAGGGTAGTGGTAGAAGACAAATTGGGAGTAAAGAGAGTGGGCTTATTGAGAATGTGATTCTTGGGTAAAGATTTTGAAGGAAGTGAAGGAATCACGCATGCCGATATTTGGGGAAAGAGAGGCTTGAGCCAAGGGAACAACTGTGCAAAGGTCCTAATTAATGCTCTGAATTATTCTGTGTTCAAATCCAGAATTTTGTCTAAGCTTAATAACTGTCCTAAGTTGGGTGAAGGAGCCACTAGCAGGTCTGTTAACCTAGTTTTGGGGAATGTTTCATTTTCAGAGTTGACAGTAATCCAGAACCTTTGTTCTTAGTTCTGTAGATCTAGATTTTCACTGCTAAATTGACTTAACAGTAATTAAGGTCTTGTTTTATACTCTGTAAACTAGTGTGTAAAGATTTGTACTCGAAAGTCAGTATATTGTGAGGGTAGGAATAAGTTTTTCCGAGATTCAAACACTTGTTCCCCATCTAAGGATTATGGAGGCACTATGAAACCAAATTAGTGAGTGTGGACTCTTAGCAAAAAGAGTAGCTTTATGTGTCAGGCTGGGGTAAAGGGAATGCCTGGAAGCCTAGGAGTTCGATATACACATCAGCCTGTATAGAAGCTGCTACCCCAAGTCAGTGTTACTCTCCAACTCTATGTATATTCCATGATTGCATGTCATTGTTAAACATGCCATTGCAACACACTGGCCAAGTTTATAACCTGTTTTATCCTAAACACATTTTAAAATACTTTTCCATGGTTTGACCCCTTTAATCTCATCAATATTGTCTCTAAGTTACTTCATTAAATGGACTATTTATTGGCCATTTTAAGAAACAAATCTCACCTATAATCTTTTTTCTAAGTTCTTTCCAAAACTAAATTTTTGAAATGTTCGGCATTGTTAAATTTGGTGCCAGGACTATAATAGACACTAATAAAAGATAACTGATATTTTTTAAGTAAAGATTTTTGTAAATCATATTATATTGTAAAATCTTTTGTAATTCTTTTTACAAGCCATTTTATTGTTTTCTTTTAGAAAATAAACAGAGTTGTCTTTGTTGGGAATTTTTTACGTGTCAATACTCTCTCAATGAAACTTTTGGCATATGCACTGGATTATTGGTCAAAAGGTCAACTGAAAGCATTGTTTCTAGAACATGAGGTATGATGGGAAAATAATATTTTGGGAATTTTAATAACATGTTTTTATATGCAAATTTGATACATTCCTTCTTACTCTCTATAAGTAAAATATAAAATTACAAATTATTTTAACAGTATATTGATTTCCTTACTGCAGTTTGAGTTGTGGGATAGGAGTGGGTTCTGTAATTTGTTAAACATCCAATTAAGATGAGAATTTCCCAATTGTTTACTTCTGACCTAGAGAACAATACCAGATTTGAGCTCCCCAAATACTGGGGCTGCTTGTGTACTTAGTATATGCTTTGTTTTGTTAAATTGTTCTCTTTTGCTTCTTTCTTTGTTGTTGTTTTGACCCTTGAGATTACAAAAGTAAAACAAATGTGAACAGTACAAAAATACCTAATTTAGCGATAAAACTTTTCCTTCCTTAATCCTCCCAGCATAACCTCACCCCCATCTCCAGAGGTTAGCATTTTGGAATTTATTCTTCAAGACTTTTTTTTTTCCCCCTATTCCTTTACTACATCCACTTAACCGTCTTGAGTAAATACCAGTTCAAATAATGTTTTGAAATGAGTAAACTTTTGGACTTCAGTCATTTAGTTTATGGTCAAAGTCAGATTATATGTGTTGTCAAGAACTGATAATTCAGGTTCAAAGTATTTGTTTGACTCATAAGCATCCCTATCTGATGACTGCTCACTGTACAGATCAGAATGGTGTACTCTTGTGCAGTTCCATGTGGCATGCTGTGAGAGTATCAGGCAGAGCCAAAGGAATTTTGTATTAAGCTAAGGGGAGGGGAGAGCAGAATTATTCTAATAGCCTTGGAAGTTTTTATGTCTAAAAGCCTCATTTTAAATACTTTTTTTTAAAGGTGTATATATTGAAAGTACAATTAAAGAAAATTTTTAAAGTTTCTAATAGCTAATACATACATTGGTAGATTTCTCGATAAATGTTCTTGAACAAATAAAAGATAATATATCAATGTGTGTTCCTGATAGTAGTTAGTCTTGTATGCTAATTAAAAGCTGTACTGCAATAACAATTGTTTTAAAATTTTACAGGGATACTTTGGAGCAGTAGGTGCACTTCTTGGACTGCCAAATTTCAGCTAAAACATCAGAATTCTGTCTGCTAACATGTCATCCAAGAGGAACTGAAAACCAGAGGCATTATTACTGCATTGTTCATCACTGGGAACCAAAGGAAAAAAGAGTAGTACTATTCCTGTTGGTTTTTAAATGTCAAAATGGTAAGCTGCTGAATGTTGCCATATGAAAAGAGAGCACTCAGTAATGTTGAAGTATTTCTAATTGAAATGCTTTCCCTTTTGTATATAACCAGTGTTAAATCCTTAAAGGCAATGCAGCCTCTGATTAGTGAGCTTTCCTCTCAAAGATTTTCTATTTATTTTATGTAGTCTACATTGCAGTACTGTATGCTCAAACACAGATCTTAAGATCTCAGAAATGTTTATCTTATGAAAATAATTGATTCTAAATATTTGTTACAAGTCTGTTTTATGTATGTTTTGGCTACTACTGAGAGGACAATAACATCCTGAATCAAAAAATTTTGAAATGGCAATCAAAGATGATCATATTTATCTGATTTTAGAAATGTTAAGAAAATATCATTCATTATTATAGTTTTTCTGACATTCCCTCTTTAAAAAAGCATGTTTATGTGATCTTTTCTCAGAAGTATAACCTTTCTCATATGCCATAGTTAAATTGAAATATTGTTAAATTTTGGCCTGAATTTTAAAATAGAAAATGCACATTTGATGAGATTGTACTTTCTTTATTTTATGAGTTGATCAATACATTTCAAAATTCCTATTATTTAGAAATTGGAGGTTTACTTGTTTATTTGGGAGGAGGTCAAAGGACTGTTCTAACAGAATATGGCTTCAGTGCATGGGTAAAGTTCAGTGCTCTTTCATTTATCTCAGGCCTGAATTTAGTCATTCCTTTTTATTAGCTCTGAACTATCAAAGCTAAAGGCTTTATTCTATTATGAAAAACAACAAAATCACATTTATTCTGGAAAATATGCTATGGAAATCTGAAAGATGAGTTGTATTGAAACTGAGAGTTGGAGACAGTATTGCAGAATTATAAAAGGATCAGTGTTTTGTACATTCTGATAGTAAAAGCATTACTGTTCCAAAATTTGTAAATCAAAAAAAAATTTTTTTTTTGCCTTGGAATTTATCTATTTTGAAGATACTACTTTTTATAGTGTTATAAAATGCTTCAGATTTTTACTTTGGCAGTAGTAACATTTTGGAGGTTTAGTAGTTCTGTGAAATAGTTCATGTCTAGTCATTCATGATTTAGAAAGTAGAAACCCGTGGGAAAAACTCACCTCCGTAAATTACCAGTAACTATGGATATACTTTGAAGAGCTTAAAAATTGTTTACATTACACAAAGAAAAAAAAAAAAGTATTACTTTGTGTTTTTTTACAGACCACAGTTTTGCTCAATTTTGCTCAATAGAGAGCAATTTTCAGTAGACTCTGGGGTGCTTGATAAAAACATTTCTCCGTGTACTTTCTAAATATTGTGGTCAAATACCTAATGTTCAATTTTCTTCATCTAAAGAGATGAACATGGATAAAAGGCGTAAGTATTAAGTGGGAAAATTATGTAAAGCTAATTCTTTAGAATTTGAAATTTTTGGAACTTTGAATTTATGGTCAGTTGGTAGACATTTAAAAATCCTTCAGTAACTTCACGCTTACTTTCCTGTTTCCTTTGTAATGACTAGGTTCTCCAGCCCAAATGCCATTGATTCAGTTTACACTGATTTGGGCTTCTGTGTAATTAAGGATCTTATTTTTGAATAATACTAACTTCAAGCTGTGTACCTATGGCAGATTCTGTACATTAGAAGCGATAGGTTTGGACAGTCTTAACAAAGAATGAAATTTTCAAAGTTTATTTAATTTTAAGTTAATTTGATCATTTTTCTTTGGTTAGTTCAGGGCCATGGTTCATACTTTGAAGTTCTTTGAAACTGAAGTTACCAGCTAAAATGCATGTAAAGTGGGTAATCTCACCACTGTTGCTCTTTAGCTTTTCTCATGTATAACATAGAATTACTGGAATAGTAAGAACACAGTAAGATGGAGGCTGCCACGATTGTACTTCTTCAAATTTCTCGAAGCATGCTGTGGTAAATAGGTTTGGTTCTAATCCCAGTCCACATAAAGCCTTGATGCTCTGATCTTGAATAATGCTGTCCAATAGAATGTAAGCCACTTATAATTTAAAATTTTCTAGTAGGCACATTAAAAATGTAAAAATAAAAAGGTGAAATTCACTTTAATAATATATTTTATTTAACCCAATAAATTCAATACTAAATTCAATACTATCATTTCAACATGTAGTCAATATAAAAAAACTAAGGAGATATTTTACTTTTTTTCTCCACTTAGTCTTTGAAATCAGTGTAAGTATACTAACAGCACATCTCAACTCAGATAACCACATTTCAGGTGCTCATTATTAGACAGCACAATTCTAAAACTAGCTCTTTTGAATTAACACCATTTGTGTGCCCATGAAAACTTTCTGAATATGTGCTTTTTAAAGAATGTTTGAGAAAGAAGACAGGAGAAGCTTATTTTTTGAATACAGAAAAGTGGGTAAGAACTCACTCATTGGGCTAGTTTATTGACCAGGCAAAAAATATCTTCTATTGCCTCCTGCCATCTCATCATGTTTATTTTTCCAGTGATGCTGGTAAATAAAGTTGCCCAAGACATGTATATCCTGGCAGCTCCTAGGAATCTCCAAAATGTATATATCCTTCGTTGAAGCAGATTTGATGATTCCAATGACTTAAACCACCCCCCAACTTAATCTGATTGAACCCTTATTAGCTAAATTTAGAGGATTAAAGAGACCTTTTAATTCTTTGTTGAATTCTATATGAACAAGAGAATCTTTTTCTCTTCTTTATAACTTTTGGACTTATTTTGATTCTTAGAACCTCTATAAAATACAAGGAGCGCTGTCACTTTACTTCGTGGTGTGGTAAGGAACATGAGATTTAGCATCCATCCCCCCCCCGCCTTCCCTGCCTAAAAGATTAGATTGCCTTTTTGGCTAGAGACTTTTAGAATTTACAGCTTTCAGTTCTATGTCCAGATAGTTTTTATATATTTCACTACTTCTTCACAGGCAAAGTATGAGCAGAATTGCATGCCTGTCGACTTGGGTATTCCATTTTACTCAGCTACTCTAATTTAAATAACTGGAAAATAGGTTGTCTCTTAGTTTAGAAAAATTTCATGCAATTGCCAACTAATGTGTATAATAATTGAAAGCCTCTACGAGGTTCTGATTATTTGCCAAATATTAAACTCTTAGAACTTCCTGAGTGCAAATGTGATTGCTGATTTGTGAGTACCGGTTCCAGAAATGCAGTCTTATTTCTGTAAGCAGAAGGAAGTAGCTGAACATGCAGAGGTTTACTTTGTCCATTGGTACTCTTGCCTTTATTTCTAAGGTTGCATTCTTTGCCGGAAGGCCTAACTAGGCAGTAGTTCCTAAATGTCCTTTATAACCATTCTGCTCATTGTAGTTAAATCTTTTCGCATCTTCTCATATTTTGTAATTTTTTTTTCTGTTGAGCACTTTATGCCTTTTATTCTTGTATTTGAGAACGTAGTTTAGAAATTCCTTCCTTTAAAAGCCATGTAAGAAGTGATAAAGAATAATGACCAGAAAAAGTAGTGTACATTATTTTGCATTTGATTTACTGTTTTACGGTACATGTAAACAAGGTATTAGAAATATATTGCCTTTATTAAATAATAATCTGACCTTAATATTTGATTTGCCATGAAATGTCAATAATAGGTACACATATCAAAGTGTTTATTTCAGTGTATTTTATTTTAATACAGAAGGAATTCAGTCCACTTCATTTCTCTAAGTAGCATTATCACCCAAGGCCCTATCATCAAATAAACCCAGAAAATAATGTGCTTTATCCATATTGCTGCCTAGTTTCAATATTTGGGACAGTAGTTGTCTTGTATTTTCAACCAAACCTAGTGATAATCAGTTAAAGACCCAAAAAGCCTGAGTAATTTTTTATTGAGGTAAAATTCACATTAAAGTAATTTTTTTCTTCCTTTAAATTATTTTAGGGGAGCGGATGTAGCTCAAGGGGTTAAGCGCCTGCTTCCCATATAAGGGGTTAAGCGCCTACTTCCTGGGTTCAATCTCCAGTACCTCTCAGTACCTCCTAAAAACAAAAACAAACATTGGGGAGTAGATATAGCTCAGTGGTTGAGCACCTGCTTTCCATGTACGAGGTCCTGGGTTCAATCCCCAGTACTTCCTTAAAAAAAAATTACTTTAGTAGCCCATTAAAATAATGGTGGTAAAAAATAAATACAAAAACAAAAAGAAAACCAACCAGAAAAAAATAATAGTGGCATGAAAAGTGAATTGTCATGGATTTTCTGCCATATCTAAATTGTGCGTAATTTTCTCTTCTGTGAAGTTCATATGTTTTCTTCTAAGCAGTACCTGTTGTTTGTAGTCTCTGTCTTATGTTTTCATTGGACAGGATATCATAACTTGGCATTGTATTAGAAATAGCGCTATCACCATTATAACTTCTGAATATTATTTTCTTTATTTGTAAAATGAGGGAATTGAACTTAAGGTCCCTTCTAGCTCTAAAATGTTTTGTTACAGTGGGAAACCACTCACGTATCATCAGGACCTCTTAAGATATTTTCATTCATGGCAAAATTTGGGATAACAGATAATTTGTTCAGATCTTTAGGGTCGTGTTATGGAATTAGTTTTACTGCTTATTGTGATACTTTCACGGTTTTTGTGTATGTTAATAGATATTAGATTTTGGAATCCTGTGTTTAACTTCAAAATTATATAAGCATTATTATAGCAACTTTTTTGTTGTACGAAAAGAAAACGTCCCACTAAATTCATAGATGTCTGAATATTAGATGTATTTGGGATTTTTAGTGGCCTTTTTTCTTCAAGCTGTTTCTTATTTCTGATCATTGGAATAAAGATAGATGTGGAATGAACCCATCCTAGAAATACTGTTTACTGTGTCAAACACAATTCATAGCAAAATTTATAAAACACAAGTTTAATTACCTGTAAGTCAGCTGAAATATAAATTACAGTCATCTCCACCTTAAATAAGTTGAGAGCTTAAAATAGTTTTATTCTTGAGATTGTATGGGAGTAATCAAAGGGACATGTGTCTGGCATTACTAAGTTTATATAAAATAAATATAGGAGTGAGCTGAACTGATACTGGAACTTCACATAACATAGTGCTGAATGGTTGCGGCAGAACGGAGTGATTTTTTAAAAATAAAATGCTATGATTCTTTACTTATATTCTGGCTCCTTCAGTGGTCAAAGGTTTTTGTTTTGTTTTTTTAAAATTTTTCCTTTATTTTAATTCAGTCTTCTGCTGCACCTGCTGCTAATTTTTTTTATTTAAAAGAACTAATGAGGGTGGTGTTTTTCAATACAATTCAGTGAATGAAGTTAAAAATCAAGAGTTTGAATTAATTTATGCAACTAAAATCTGGGTGGTTTTTAAAATTTTTTGTTTGTTTTATTTTGTTTTGCTATTTGTAAGCATCTTTCATACATTGCAGTGCTTATAGTACCGATAACTTTTCAAGAAAACTTTCCACTTTTTACTTTGTATGATATACATAATGATGTAAATAGCTTTGAGATTATTTTAGCTTTATTATATAGTATCTCCTGTTTCATCTGAATCTTCTACTTGACATAGTCAATAGTTGTTGCAGGTATTAAGCCATTTTGAAATTTGCCAGTTTTTCTGAGTAGCCTTTTTTTTAGTTTATAGCATTTAGAATTTAAAGATGACTTACAGTCCTAAGATCAGTACCCTAGTCTATTTTCCCAAATATAATTGATGGAATTAGAACATAAGCGATAAGATAATTTTATCATTTTTTATATATTATGTACTTTTGTTTTTTGAACTACAGCAGACCTTTGACTTATTAATTGAATTTGAGTGGTAGATGTCTAAATTAATTCTTCCCAATTATTGACCAAATCATACCTAGATGTTTATATGTTCCAGTCTATCACTTTAATTTTGGTGTTAATTTTACTTACACAAGCCATTTCAATTTAAGTTGCCTTATTCTGTATTGCATTCTTCTCAAGTTGATCTTTGTCATGTGTGAATTCTTATAACACTGCATCTTTGCTGTAAAAATGTATGATGTGCTACAAATATGAATCATAATAAAACTGTTATTGCCTCATGTAAACTATGAAACATTTCTTGTAAATTGCCTAATTTATTTTTTCATTTATGTACAGTTTCTTATGTAAATTTTTAAGATACTTGTGGCCTGTTCTATAAACATTCCTGTACGCTTCCTTAATGCTTATATGCATGAAAAAAACTTGGATTTTATTTGCTTGTATGTATAATATGGCCACTAAGCCAATTTCTCTTTTCTGTATTTCAGTTTTTTTCTAGTTTTGTTTATATTCTAATTGAATGTTAAAACCATGCTTTTGTTTCCTACTTTCCAAATAAATTCTCCAAATTGTTTACTACATCTCTTTTTTAGTATTTCTTTATTTTGTATATTGTCCTCCCATTTTTTCCATCTTTCCCCACCTTCCTCTCCCCATGAAACTTCAAACTTATTGTGAGACATTTGTTAAGATGTGGAAAGATTTTCTTTTCCTTGAAATGAGACCATCTTGAGAAAGAAGATTTAAATTGGAAGGAAGACTCATAATTCCTGATCTTAAAACTTAAAAAGTATTCAAAACAGCATGGTACTGGCACAAGGACAGACATAGACCAGTGGAGTTGAATTGAGAGCTCAGAAATGAACCCTCACATTTATGGCCAACTGATTTTTGACAGGGGGGCAAAGACCACTCAATTGGGAAAGAATAGTATCTTCAAATGGTGCTGGGAAAACTGGATCTTCATTTGTAAACAAAAGAAGGTGGATCCCTACTTCATACCTTATACAGAAATTAACTCAAAATGGATAAAAGGCTGAAATATTATGAGAGCTAGAGCTATCAAACCCCTAGAAGAGAATGTAGAGAAGCATCTTAAGGATCTTGTGTTTGTCAATGGTTTCTTAGACTTTACACCCAAATCACAAGCAACAACAACAAAATAAGTGGGATCCCACCAAAATAAAAAATATCCAAGGACTGTATCATGAAATTTAAAACAACAATCTACACCATGGGAGGAAATATTTGGAAACCACTTTTCCAATAAAGGATTAATATGCAGTATATATAAAGGAATCCTTCAACTTAACAAAAAGATGCAATTTTTAAAAATTTGAACAGAAGACACACAAAGGGCCGGAAAGTACATGAAGAGATGCTCAACATCGTTGGTCTTCAGGGAACTGCAAATCAAAACCACAATGATATAACCATTTCACACCCATTAGAATGGCTGCATTTAAAAATAAATGGAAAATAGCAAGTGTTAGGCAATTCAGAGAAGTAGGAACACTCATTCATTGCTGATGGCAATGTAAAGTGGTGCGGCCACTGGACAGTTTTGCAATTCCTCCTAGGTATATATCCAAAAAAACTGGAAACAGGGACTCAGATATTTGCATACTGGTGTTCACAGTGGCATTCTTCACAATTGCCAAAAGGTGGAAGCAACCCAAATGTCCAGCAACCAATAAACAGAAAAAAAATAGTGGTATATACATAAAATGGAATGTTGTTTAGCCATAAAAAGGAATGTGAGTCCTGATACATACCACAACATGGATGAACCTGGAAAGACATCATGTTGAGTGAAACAAGCCAGACACAAAAGGATAAATATCGTATAATCCCACTAATTCGAAAGAGTCAGAATAAGCAAACTTAGAATATAGATTACCAGGAGATGGATTGGGTATAAGAAATGGGAAGTTAAGGCTTAAAGTGTATAGGGTTCCTATTTGAAATGATGGAAATGTTTTGGTAATGGATGGTGTGATGTTAGGACAACATTGTGAACACAGTTAACAGCACTGAAATATATATCTGAATAAGATTAAAGGGGGAAATGTTAGATTGTATATGTGATAATTAAAAAAAAAATCCATGGAACTACACCACACAAACTGAACCCTAAGTTAAACCATGGACTTTAATTAATAGTACAATTATAAAAATGTACTATCAATTGCAGCAAATGTTTCACACCAATGCAGGCTGTTGGTGGGGGTGGTATGGGAATCCTGCATTTTATGCATGATTGTTCTGTAAACCCACCACTTCTCTAATAAAGGAAAAACATAAAAATAACTATTTTCAGGCCCAACTTCTACCCCTCTCCTGGGACTCTTGGGTGAGAGCTTCCTGGGTTTCACAGAGGGCCCAAGTACCAGCACTGCAGAAATGCAGAGGTCTCTTTTTCTAGTTAGTCAGAATGCTGTCCTACATCTGCCTTTCCCAATTTATAACAGGAATGATGTAGGGTTTTAAGTAGTGGCTCTCATTCCTGGTGCACATTAGAATCACCTAATAGGCTTATTTTTTTAAATACCAAATTTAATTTCACTGATTTAGAGAAATTATATAATTCCGCTCCAAACATCCCAGATACACTTTCATGAGCGATTTATATCACTTCCCTGAGCCTCAGCTTCCCCATCTGTGTTATGGGAGTGAACACCCGCATCCCAGTGGGAGCTGTAAAGATTAAGTGAAATAAGGTGTATGAAAGCACCTGACACATTATATGTGCTTAATTAATAGTGTCTAATTCAGAATAAGAGACAAGAACTATGATGTCAGGCAAAGTGGGCTCTGAGTCAAAGGGCCTGGATGGACTTCTTGGAGATGGGCTTTTCTCTGTAAAGGAAGATATTGAGATTCACATGAGAAAAAAGCCATTACACATCATTGCTGACAGCAGAGATTGTGCCCACCACCATATTACCTCCTCCCACTTAACAGCTGGTCCCTGAATTTAACCAGGCTTGAGCATCAGTTTCCTTATCTACAAAATAGGGATAAATAATAGAATATTACTTTGCTGGGTTAGTGTAAAGATTGAGTTAATCCACTGATTCAAAGCAAAACCTAAGCAAGAGGGTGTGGTGGGTGCTGGTATTGGTGGCTATATCTTCTTGACCTCAAGCAGGGGAAATTTAAGAATTTTTGTTTATAAAAACACCAGTAAGAAAAAGAACAGACAACCCACAGAATGGGAGAGAAATTGCACTCATACACTGACAAAAGAACTACCACAAATCAATTAAGATAAAGACAACCTAATAGAAAACTAAGCAAAAGACTCAAACTCTTCACAAGGAAAGCCATCCAAATGGCTAATTAATGCATAACTTGCTACTCTCTTTAAAGATTTATTTTTATTTATCCCCACACTTATTATTTTGTGGTCGCTGTCTGCTCTCTATGTCCATTTGCTGTGTGCTCTGTGTCTGCTTATCTTCTCTTTAGGAGGCACCAGGAACCAAACCTAGGACATTCTATGTGGAAGAGGCATTCAGTCACCTGAGCCACGTCAGCTCCCTGGTTTGTAGTGCCTCTCATTGTCCTTCCTCTTTGTGTCTCCTTTTGCCTCATATTATTGTGTCAGTTCGCTGCACCTGTCTGCCACACCAGCTCACCTTCTCCAGGAAGCACCAGGAACCGAACCCAGGACTATCATGTGGTAGGCAGAAGCCCAATCGCTTGAGCCACATTCACTTCCCATGCTACTTTCTTTAGTAACCAGAAAAATACAAACTAAACCCATAGTTGGCAAGATTTTTAAGTGTTTTAATGTCAAAGATTGGTAAGGAGCAAAAGAAGGTCTCATACACTGCTAAAGGAAAATATTTGATAGTATCTAGTAAAACTGAAGATAAGCATATGCTCCAACGTAGCTATTTCACTCGTAGCTATATATCATAGAAATGTCAAGACTTCCGGGAAGATGACAGATTAGTAAGACATGGGACTCTCTTCTTCTATGGAAAAAATAGCTAGAAGATAGGCTGAAACAGCCCCGAAAAAGATCTTCTAGGGTTTAGGACAGCAGGTGAATGCTGGACATCACCCAGAGGAGAGAGGGACAAAGGAGGGAAATCGTAACGACAGAACCATGAGTTGAAACCAGCCGCTGCTGCTGCTGGCACCCTTCCCCTCACTAAAGACACTAGAATTCTAGGGCCTCTGGGCCTTCGACTACAAAGGGGGCTCTAGAGATCTACCACCCCAGGAAAGGGGAGATGGAGGGGCACAGCTAAGGCGGACTCGGCTTCTGGCCCACAAATTTGGTCTGCTGTGTCCCACGAGCCCTTCCAGGCCAGGTGAGACCACACAGTTGTTTGCCCTGGGAGCCAGCGAAGGACTGGAGAAATCTGACCCTCGCAATCTCCCTCTCCTAACCGGGACTAATTGTTGAAGATGCCCCTGGCAAGGGGAGAGAGAGGGACACAGCCTAAGGCTGACTCAGCTTTTTATTCACAAATTTGGTCTGCTGTGTCCCAAGAGCCCTTCCAGACTGGTTGGGGCTGCGCCATTGTTTGCCTTGGAGCCTGTAAGGGGCTAAAGATATACAACCCTCCCATTCTCCTCCTCTACTGGAAGGGACTGATTGTTGAAGACTCAGAGGGGAGTGGAAATATTTCCTAGCCAGGAAAAGGGAGGGGGCTGCCAGAGAAGGCTGGAGAACTGGCTAGTAGGAGAGGGTTTTCTGGCCTCTATCTCCTCCCTGCCCATAGCCCTAGGAAGCGATTCTGCACCCAATTACTGGGTCCAGTGCCCAGTTTTAAGCAACCAGCGGGACAATCCTAACAATCCAGGTTGAGCCAAAAATCAAAGAGCTGTGGTAACTCACAGCCTCCTGCCACTAAATTCCTATAAAAGAGAAAGAGATAGAGCATCTGAGTAAACTACATCCTAACCAGATGCCTAAACACCAGCAAAAAATTACGAGCCATACTAAGAAAATAGAAGACATGGCCCAAGAAAAGGAATACATCAAAGCCCCAGAAGAGATGCAGAATTTGAGAGAACTAATCTGTGAGATGCAAGCAAATTTCCAAAATCAAATTAATGAGTTGAAAGACAATATAGTTAAAGAGATAAATGACATCAAGAAGACATTGAGCAAACGCAAAGAAGAATTTGAAATCCTGAATAGAAAAGTAACAGAGCTCATGGGAATGAAAGACACAATAGGTGAGATGGAAAACACATTTGAGGCATACAACAGCAGGCTCAAAATGATAGAAGAAAGAATAAGTGATACTGAAGACAGAACAGCTAAAAATGAAGAGAGAAAAGAACAGCGAAAAGAATGGAAAAAAAAATTGAGCAGGGGCTCAGAGAGTTGAATGACAACACAAAATGCAAAAACATGCCTGCCATGGGAGTTCCAGAAGGAGAAGAAAAGGGAAAAGGGGCAGAAAGAGTATTTGAGGAAATAATAGCTGAAAATTTCCCAACTCTTACGAAAGAAATGGACTTACGTGTCCAAGAAGCACACCGTACCCCAATCAGAATAAATCCAAACAGACTTACTCCAAGACACATACTACTCAGAATGTCAAATGTCAAAGATAAAGAGAAAATTCTCAGAGCAGCAAGAGAAAAGCAAAAGACCACATACAAGGGACATCCAGTAAGATTTATAGCAGATTTCTCTTCAGAAACCATGGAAGCAAGAAGACAGTGATATGATAAAATTAGGAAACTGAAAGAGAAAAACTGCCAGCTGAGAATTCTTTATCCAGTAAAACTGTCCTTCAAATATGAAGGAGAGTATAAAATATTCACAAATAAACAAAAGCTAAGAGAGTTTGCAAAAAAGAACCCACCTTTGCAGGAAATATTAAAGGAAGCCTTAGAACCTGAAAGAAAGATGAGAGAGAGGCTTGGAGGAGAGTATAGAAGGAAGAATAGCAGAAAGGATAACCAAAAGAGTAAAAAGATAGAAACAAGATGATACATGAAAACCAAAGAATAAAATGGAGGAAGTAAACAGTGCATTTACAGCAATATCATTGAATGTGAATGGATTAAACTCCCCAGTCAAAAGATACAGGCTGATAGAATGGATAAAAAAACATGAGCTATCCATATGCTGCTTACAAGAAACTCTCCTTAGACCCAGGGATACAAACTGACTGACAGTGAAAGGTTGGACAAAGATACTCCACATGAGTAGTAACCAGAAAAGAGCAGGGGTAGCTATCCTAATGTCAGAGAAAACAGACTTTAAGTGCAAAAAAGTTATAAGAGATACAGAAGGCCATTATATATTAATAAAAGGGACGACCCACTAGGAAGATATAACAGTCATAAATATCCACGCACCTAACCAAGGTGCCCCATTATACATGAGACAAACTCTGGCAAAACTAAAGGGAGAAATAGACATTTCTACAATAGTCGTTGCAGACTTCAACACCCCACTCACATCATTAGACAGAACAACTAGACAGAAGATCAACAAGGAAATAGAAAACTTGAACAATATGGTAAACAAGTTAGACCTAACAGACATATAGAGAACACTGCATCCAAACTCAGTGCGTTATACGTTCTTCTCAAGTGCCCATGGATCTTTCTCCAGGATTCACCACATGTTAGGGCACGATGCAGCTCTCAATAAATATAAAATGATTGAAATTATACAAAGCACCTTCTCAGATCATAATGGAATGAAACTGGAAATCAATAATAGACAGGAAAAAAGTAAATTCTCAAATGTATAGAGGCTGAACAACACACTCCTAAATAATTGGTGGGTCAAAGAAGAAATTGCAAGTGAAATCAGTAAATATATTGAGACAAATGAAAATGAGAGCAAAACGTATCAAAACTTATGGGATACAGCGAAGGCACTCTTGAGAGGGAAATTTATAGCCCTAAATGCCTATATTAAAAAAGAAGTAAGAGCCAAACTAAGAGATTTAACTGAACAACTAGAGAAACTAGAAAACGAACAGCAAACCAATCCCAAAGCAAGCAGAAGGAAAGAAATAATAAAGATTAGAGCAGAAATAAATGAAAATGAGAACAGAAAAACAATAGAGAAAATCAGCAAATCCAAAAGCTGGTTCTTTGAGAAGATCAATAAAATTGACAAACCCCTAGCTAGACTTACAAAGAAAAAAAGAAGATACAATAAAATACAACCAGAAATGAAAGGGGTGAAGTTACAAATGATCCCACAGAAATAAAAATAATAAGAGGATATTATGAGAAACTATATGCCAACAAACTAAACAACCTAGATGAAATGGACAAATTCCTAGAAGTACACAACCAACCTACACTGACACTACAAGAAATATAAGAACTTAACAAACCAATCACATTTAAAGAGATTGACTCAAAAATCTCCCAGCAAAAAAAAGTCCAGGACCAGATGGCTTCACAGGTGAATTCTACCAAACATTTAGAAAAGAATCCTGTTTAAACTCTTCCAAAATATTGAAGAGGAAGGAAAATTACCCAACACATTTTATGAAGCCAACATCACCCTAATATCAAAGCCAGATAAAGATACTACAAGAAAAGAAAATTACAGGCCAAACTCTCTAATGGACATAGATGCAAAAATTCTCAACAAAATACTTGCAAATTAAATCCAACAGCATATCAAAAGACTGACACATCATGACCAAGTGGGATTTATTCCTGGTATGCAAGGCTGGTTCAACATAAGAAAATCAATCAATGTAATATACCACATTAACAAATTGAAGGAAAAAACCCTCATGATCATCTCAATTGATGCAGAAAAGACATTCAACAAAATCCAGCATCCTTTTTTGATAAAAACACTTCAAAAGATAGGAATAGAAGGAAAATTCCTTAATATGATAAAAGGCATATATGAAAAAACCACAGCCAACATCATAATGGGGAAAGGTTGAAAGCTTTCCCTCTACAATCAGGAACAAGACAAGGATGCCCACTGTCACCATTGTTATTCAGTTGTACTAGAAGTTCTACCTTGGGCAATTAGACAAGAAAAAAAATTAAAGGCATCCAAGTAGAAAAAGAGGAAGTAAAACTCACTGTTTGCGGATGACATGATCCTGTACTTAGAAAATCCTGAAAAGCTACTTGAGCTAATAAATAAGTTCAGCAAAGTGGCAGGATACAAGATCAACACACAAAAATCAGTAATGTTTTTGTACACTAGTACTGAACTATCTGAGGAGGAAATCAGGGCAAAAATTCCATTTCAATAGCAACAAAAAGACTCAAATGCATAGGAGTTAATTTAACCAAAGTAGTACAGGACCTATATGAAGAAAACTACAAAAAAATGCTAAAAGAAATTTTAAAAGACCTAACAATTGGAAAGACATTCTGTTTTCATGGATTGGAAGAATAAATATTGTGAAGATGTCAATCTTACCCAAACTGATTTACAGATTCAATGCAATACCAATCAAAATCCCAACAGCTTACCTTACAGAATTAGAGAAGACAACTACCAAATTCATTTGGAAGAGGTAAATGCACCCAAATAGCCAAAAGCATTCTAAAAAAGAAGAGGGACGTGGGAGGAATTTCACTGTCTGATCTTGAAATATATTACAAAGCTACAGTGGTCAAAACAGCATGGTACTGGCATAAAGATCGACGAAACGATCAATGGAATAGAATTGAGAAACCAGAAATAAACCCTCACCTATACAGTCAACTGGTTTTTGACAAACCTACCAAGTTAATGTTAACGGGACAAAACAGTCTCTTCAACAAATGGTGCTGGGACAACTGGATGTCTATAACCAAAAGAATGAAAGAGGATGCCTATCTCACCCCGTATACAAGAATCAACTCAAAATCAACTCAAAGATCTAAATATAAAAGCTAGGACCATAAAACTACTAGAAGAAAATGTAAGGAAACATCTTCAAGACCTTGTAGTAGGTGGTGGTTTCTTGGACCTTACACCCAAAGCATGTGCAACAAAAGAAAAAAATAGATAAATGGGATCTCCTCAAAATCAAACACTTTTGCACCTCACAGGACTTTGTCAAAAAGGTGAAAAGGCAGCCAACTCAATGGGAAAAATATTTGGAAATCACATATCTGATAAATGTATAATATCCAGGATATATAAAAAGATATTATAACTCAACAATAAAAAGACAAACAACCCAATTTAAAAATTGGCAAAAGACTTAAATAGACATTTGTCCAAAGAAGAAATACAAATGGCAAAAAAAAAACACATGAAGAAATGCTCAACATCACTCATGATTAGGGAAATGCAAATCAAAACTATAATGAGATATCATTTCAGACCTATCAGAATGGCCACTATTAAAAAGACAGAGAAGTACAAGTGTTGGAGAGGATGTGGAGAGATAGGAACACTTATTCACTGTTGGTGGGAATGCAGAATGGTACAACCACTGTGGAGGACTGTTTGGCAGTTCCTAAAGAAGTTGAATATGGACTTGCCACATGACCTGGCAATACCACTACTGGGTACCAGAAGAACTGAGAGCAGTGACACGAACAGACATCTGCACACCGATGTTCATAGCAACATTATTCACCATTGCCAAAAGTTGTAAACAACCCAGGTGTCCATCAACAGATGAATGGATAAACAAACTGTGGTCTATTCACATGATGGAATATTATGTAGCTGTAAGAAGAAATGAAGTCGTAAAGCATATGACAACATGGATGAACCTGGAGGACATTATGTTGAGTTAGGCAAGCCGACACAAAAGGACATACTTTATGACTGCGTTACCGTGAACCAAATATATTGCATAACATATTGTTTGATCCAAAAAAATTTATATGTATACAGTACGTTTAATTGAGAAATATATGTATTTATTCATCTGTGTTTACTTTTTAGTTTTTAATTGTTTATATTTTCAATTATTAAATGTACAAAATAAAGTAAAAAAAAAATAAAATGTCAGCTTAGGTACACCAGGAGACACATGGCAAGTATATTCATAGCAGCCTTGTTAGTAATAGTTGTACTCAAGTAGCCAAAATGTCCATCAACAGTAGCTTGGCTAAAGAAACTATGGTAGATTTGGACAAATAAATATTACATGACAATGAAAATATATGAACTACAAATACATGGGGTGTGAGGGAATCTTAGAGACATGGGCAAAAGAAATGCAGTATAAGAGAATACAATGCTGTCAGATTATACTTATAAAGTTCATAAGCAGGAAATTAAACTGTATTTTTGAAGCATGCACTGTTAGCTAATAAAGCTGTAAAGAAAAGGAAGGTGGATAGGATAGTGATTACCGCTAGGAAAGAGAGGAAGGAATTAAGATTGGCAAGGGGCATACCAGTAATACTCTGTTTCTTACGTGGTTGGGCATTGCCTACCCTGAGACTTGGGCACCTGGAGTTCTTGTCCCAGGCCCCACATTTTAGAGGACTT
>PVKH010007073.1:0-20501 GCA_004027955.1 Chaetophractus vellerosus | reverse complement strand
GACATTTTATTTTCCTTTCTAATCCTTCCAAAAACGACCTCACGCAGAGTATGTCTTTGATAATTAAAAACTGCAAGGGGAGTGGGTGTGGCTCAGTGGTTGAGCACCTTCTTCCCATGTATGAGGTCCTGGGTTCAATCCCTGGTACTTCTACAAGAAAAAAAACCTGCAACATTCAAGTCTGACACTTTTACTAAGGCAACAAATGTCCCCAAGCATTTACAAATCCTTACTTTTATCCTATTTCTTCATCTAATTAGGCAGTATCTGTCTGGTACAACTGTAATGAGATGAGATGGTGTTTTCAACATATAAAGCCATTATATCCAAATGAGTGCTATCATTTGGAGGGTACACAATTATCTCAAATTTCACAACACTGTTGAAACATGTCTTTTTAACCACCTTTAGAACAATAAAGAAATTCATTCTTGTCCCATTTCCTTCCTTGATAATCCATTTTATTCACCACTTGGCACCACATAACACTGACTGCTCCTAAAAATCCAATTCACCTTTAAAAGAAAGCTTGCTATCCCTGAGAATATTCAATTCCAGATCCAGGGAGGCATTTCCCATATGCATTCCATAGTGCTCTAAGCAATGGCAGCATAATTGGAGTAAATGTAGAATACCTAAGAAAATATTTTTAAGAGAAAACTCTCATTCGTAAGAATTCTAGTTGCTAGTTTTATTTAAAAGTTAAAGTTTATCCTTTCAACCACGATATAGTCTCATAATTAAGCTTTTAAAAAATGAACAATTGTTTATTTGTTCAAGATAAATGAAAAAGCAGCTGAAATAAAATTGTGTATGTGTCAGTCTTGGTTTCTAAAATTCTAAAAAGAAAAATTTTCTGTCAACTTTTTTTCTAAGAATTCAGTAAGAAAAAAAAACAATTGGATGACACTAACCAAAGTCTGTTTCTTCAATAGTGGAGCATCTCCATCAAAAACAAAAATAGGACGAATTCGAAAAAATAGGAGTTTGCAGAGCCGATGAAACAAAGTGAGAAGGTGAGCATTTTCTATTGAGTTCCCATGGCGATCCCGGACTCCTTTAAGTGCTTGGTTTAACCAAATGCTAATATCTGGAAGAATTGTTAATGGAAAACACTTTGGAATTGTTCTCCCATCCTTACAATTTCAAACCTTATTAGCTGATAACATTCAAACGTTGATCACTGAGCACATATCACTATTTATTATTTGAAATTGCAAAATGTTTGGACTTTAATAGAATATACCTGAAATCAGTTAACTTTATTTGAGCCTTTGTAACTACTACTCATATAATGAATTTTAAAATTTTGCATAGACAGGCATGTACTTTGAAGTGTAAATGTAAAGAACTGTTTCTAAAAGAAAACTAGTGATCTGTAAAGAACTTTACCAAATTAGAGTACAATTTGGCAGTTTGTAGCAAAAACCTTAAAAACTTACATTTTATTTGACCTAAGATTTCTACTTCCAGATATTTATCCTAAGGAAATGAATTTACAATAAGAATTATTTATAAGAACACTTGCTTATAATTAAAAATGGGAAACAATTTTAAAGTTTTACAACAGTTGTTTTTTAAAGTTATGGGGGCCGGCTGTAGCCCAATCGGTAGGGCGCCGGTTTACCACATAGGAGGCCCCAGGTTCGGTTCCCGGGGCCTCCTCGAGTGGGCAGACTGCCTTGAGAAGGCAAGCCGCTGCAGGCAGAGCAAGCCACCGCGGGCAGGGCAAGCCCCCGCCGGCAGGGCAAAGCCACCGCGAGCATGCAGGCCGCTGCGCAGTGAGCTGACTCAGCGGGTCACCGTAGTGGGGGGAGACAAGCAGACACAGAAGAACGCAAAAATGAACACAGCAAGAACAAAGCAGAAAGGGGGGGATATGTAATAAATAAAAAATAAATAAAATAAAATAAAACCTAAATTATGATATACTGATTTGCTGGAATAAAAAGCAATTGTTAAAAATGGAACTTGTAGAAGCATATATGGTGATAAGGAAGATCGTCACAAATATTATTAAAGAAAATTAAACAGATTGCAGAAGTATGTAAAGTATGATTCCATATTATATAATGGACTCAGATTGTTAAATAACTATATATTTATGTAACATAGTACATTTTTAAAAACTGGACATTCGGACACCAAAATATTAGAAGTAGTAACCACTATTGAGATTAGAGGTAATTTATATTTTCTTCTTGGAGTTTTCTTAGACAAACTTTTCTTTAAAATTCTTAAATTATATTTCTTCATAAGAGTGACATGGCATTCCACTGGATTTTTGCTCTCAATCTCCTTGCAAGCTCCTTTAACTTACTATTAAAATGTTGACTTCACCAATTCTCTCTCTTAGGCGCTCTTCTTTCCTCCTCTCTGCACTTACCTAACTAGCAATCTCCACCCCTGTCCCCCCATCCATGGCTCAGTTATCCTCTGGATTCCCATTATGTGTGTGTGTTTGTGTGTATATATATCCCAGAGCTCTCGCCTGACCCTAGATCAGTGGAGCCAACATTCGAGTTAATATCTTTAACTAATGCCTCATAAACATTTCAAACTTAACACAATCAAAACTGAACTGTATTCCTCACAAGGCAGCTCATCTCAGGGAATGTCATTCCCATTCCCCAGTTGCCTCAGCCAGAATTCTAGGTATCATCTAATATATTCCTCTCATTCAACCATTATCAGTTCCTATCAATTCCACATTCTAATTTATCTTGAAGGAAATATGTTAGATGTCAGCAAAACATCTTTGGTGAAAACCCTTCCAAGCTTCCCAGTCTTTAGGAAAAAACCACTACTTTTTTTTTTTTAGGCACCGGAGGCTGAACCTCCTATGTGGGAAGCTGCTGCTCAACCACCGAGCCACATCGGCTTCTCTGAATTGGTTTTTCCATATGTTTTGGTTGGTTGGTTCTTTTTTTCAGGAGGCAGGGGGAGGCAGGCGCTCAACTGCTTGAGCCACATCTGCTCCTTAACCACAACTTTTTACACAGCCTACTAAGCCCTGAGTGACCTGGCCTCGACTCATTTCTCCTATCTTTTCAAGCCACTGGGCTTTCCTGAAACCTTGGAAATCACTATGCTCCTTCCTTCTTTCAGGGTCTCCTCACATGCTCCTTTCTCTGCATGAAACACTTTTTCTCCTACCCTTAGCCTAGCTATTTCCTACCTTTAGGTCCCAGTTTATGGGACACATTCTCACTCTGCATTAAGACTTCTAGTTATGTACTCCTATTAAAAAATGCAGGGGGGCGGCTGTAGCCCAGTGGATAGGGTGCCGGTTCACCACATGGGAGGCCTCAGGTTCAGTTCCCGGGGCCTCTCCAAGCAAGCAGACCCTCTTGAGAGGGCAAGCCGCTGTGGGCGGGGTAGAGCCGCCGTGGGCAGGGCAAGTCGCCCATGAGCAGAGCAGAGCCACCCACAAGCGGGGCAGGCCGCCCGCGCAGTGAGCTGACTTGGCGTGTCACCGCAATGGGGGGAGACAAAACAGACACGGAAGAACGCAAAAATGAACACAGCAAGAACAAGCAGAAAGGGGGGGATATGTAACAACAACAACAAAAAAAGCATCACTTATTATGTGCCAGAAATTGTATGATGCACTGAACAAAACAAAATCCTTGTCCATAAGTTTACAATCTAATGGGGGAAAAACCAAAACTGTAAGCTCCATGACTTAGCTAGGCCATATTTTTGTGCACAGCTCTATTACAGGGCCTGTCATACAATAAAAATCTGCCATTAACTGAGTTAAACAATTTAATATATATTACTTAATTTATTACCATAAAGTAACTTAGGGTCATCAAGAAGTAACTTACTAAACACTATAAACAAAATAATTACTGAAAGAGAAGCTATTAGACCTATAATATTTGAATGTTACCACTTGCCAGACATTCCCAAGATCCTAGAGACAGAGTAGTAGACAAGATAGCAGTGAACAAAACAGATATGGTCCCTGTCCCCAAAAGCTTTTATTCTGCTAGGGAAAATAGACAATAAAAAGGTAAAGTAACAGATAAATATTAGGTTCTTGGTAAGTGCCCCCAAATAAACAGAGAATAAAGGAACAAAAGAGTGATTGGGGGTCAAGGGTTACTTTAGTTTGGGAAGGTCTATGTGGAGAAGTGACATTTAAACAGAGACCTGAACCAGGGAGTATACCACGAGGCAAAGTAACAGCAAATGCAAATGCCCTGACATAGAAGCACATTTTGGTTTAAGGCCAACTGTGGCAGGGGCACAGGGAGAGGGAGGAGTGGTAGGGTAGTTTACGTTATGTGTCTGATCTTACAGGCCATAGTGAAGCCATGTAGCACCTCACACAGCCACTGGAAGATTTCTGGAAGAAAACTTAAGGATTGCTCTGGTGAATATGAAGAATAAACTATAAGGAAACCAGTTTTTAGTTACAATAGCCAGGTGAAAATGGATGGTAGTGGTGGGACAATGAGGATGGTCATATGAAAGGATCTATCTCAAAGGTAGGATTTGGTGTTCATTTACATCTGTACTGCACTGGATAAGTGGTTTTAGTTGGCTTGTTCCTAACTATTGTATAAGATTAAGTTTCTATATAACCCATTATTTTAAGTTTTATAACCAAGTAAGAAAATCTAACCTCAGACCAGTAGTTCCCACCTCTGCTATTCATTAGAATCTGATATGAAGCTTTTGAAATGTATGGATTACTAAACACCATGTCTAAAATTCTAAATCACAGGAACTGGGATAAGGTGGTTTTAATGTTTTTTTAATTGTTTTTTTAATTAACCATAGGTAGTGCCAATTCTCAGCTAGGGATGGGAATTCCAGCAGAAATTTCTTACAGAGAAGTAAGAAATAAGGAAGCTGAAAATGTTTACGTATTTGACTTGTCTAATTCAGGTAGTCTTATAAAGGTAAAATTAAATTTCTCCCAGGGCTGGTAAAGTTAAAGTTAAATCACTTTAGAGATAAGTCCCAAAAGATCTATAACATTTTGAAACAAAAACATAAAATATTTTAGTTCTACAGTTAAGTGACTTAAAATTTAATTAATCCCAATTGGAACACACAGTTTAAAGAGAGTGAAATATTTTGCTAATACATTTAAATGCATTTCACAAATGTTAAGATCCATAAGAAACAAAGTTAAATTGTTAATTCTGTATTATTTGGCACATTCATACTGTATAAATAAGCAACACAATCAGCTATGCAGATGGTAAAAGAAAACTATTTATTTTAGGAATCCAAGAGTAAACAATGAACGTGGTTTGGTTATGAGTAAGTTCTTATTAACAAACAAAACTGTAAAATCTGAACACACTTCAGATGTTGAATTCCCATGAAAATGAAACAAAGCAATCATAACTTTAATACTCTTTAGATATATAATTCATTCTTTCAGAAAAGACTAATACCCCATGTAAATGGCTTGAAGTCCCCAAAAAGGTGCCTCTTGGAGCCGTCTAAAAATAGTCTAAGTTAATTAATTATTAGTTTAAATTAAACTAAAATTAAATTTTAGTTTAAAATTAAAACTTTCCTTTGACAACGTCCTAAAAATTAGAATGCTGAACTTCATGTGCCATCTCAATGATTTTAAAAATTCTTAATGCTTCGCATGGACTGCAACGTAAATTGATCTAAATCTTTGCTAAAGTTTTAAGAGTTCCTGTAACTGAAAACTGTTCTTTCATCCACTGAAAACCTTTAGAATGCAAAGATACTGAAAAACCACTGGAGGGCAGCAGTAGCATGCCCGCATTTTAAAAATTTACACTCCGACTCCACAAGGTATCCTGCATAAAAACTTTAAGAACGCCTAAAAATATTTATCTATGTATTTGAAGATTAATCACATTGCCAAAAAAAATCTTGCTTTATTTCTTAAATGTCCAATGTTCCATTATTTATAATTTGTGTATAATCTTAAGAGTTATGGGTCCTCTCAAAGGCTCCTTTCTCTTAATTCCCGCATTCTCTTGCACTGCATTTACTACCCCTGACAGCAATTCAGGCGAGGCCGTCACCCTACAAACGCCTCTCTGCACCCAGCAGAGAGTGGCGAGTAAAACCCGGATGCAAATCACCGCCTCCCAAGTATCAACGATGCGTTAAGGATACCAACAGCAAGAATCTTCCCTTCCAGCGTTTCCGGACTAATTTGCCTCCCGGAGCACTCCAGCAGCTTCCAGAGGCCTTGGACTCCCATAAGTCAAGTGTGTTCTCACAGCGGAACTCGAGAGTTGGGTCCTCGGGAGATAGCAGAACAAGGATAAACTCCTCGAGTGACTGCCTTTTTTTTCCTAATTATTCCACGATGGGTTGTACCAATGCCCAAGACCCCGGAAGAGGCTCTCCTGCTCCTGCTCAAGAAAAGAAAGAAATAAAGAACCCACGATTTTCCAGGGAAAACCGGCTTCAACAAGAATGTGAGGGTGGGGAAATAAAAGCCATGCTGGCGACCTTCCCAACAGCAGACACCGCCTCTGGAAAGAAAAAAAGGGACCAAAAAATGGACGGTGGTGGAGAGAATAAACTGTAGTCTCACCCAGCGTTTTGGCCCACACGTTTGTACTCTCAGTGGAAAAGAGGGGTGAAGGACAACGAAGGCATCGGGATAAACAGCCAGAAGACGTGCATCCGACACCGATTGCCTTCTCGGGTGGGTCCTAAACTCAGGCTTAATTGGGCCCCTCGGTTTCGTCTAATGCGAAACGCAGGACGGAAATTCCGCCTCGCCGCCGTGACGCACATGTGCTGCGTCCGTAGCATTCCGGCTGTGAGCTGGTGCTGCCGGTATTTGTGTCCCTGCAGCTTGATGGTTTTTGTTCAGGTGCTCATTCCTGCAGCTTGTGGCCTTTAAACGTGAAAACAGAGCCAAGTGCCTACTTGTTTAGTTGAAAATATTTTAGGTATCATTTTCTCCCCACTGAGCTGCCAGGTAAGAAAATTGTTTATACTGTTATTTTACACGTAGACACAACCAAAAGGCAGATGTTTGCTGTTTTTAAACTAAGTATTCGATATGTATTCAATAGCATGTAATGACTAGATAGTAATACAGTGTAAAGCCTTAAACATGGAAATATAGCATCATTTTCTCCATCTAAAATGTGGGGTTTCACAGTTTGTAAGTCAGAAATGACGAGAAATTAATTGCCAGAGTAGCTTCTGGAAAGTCCATGGCTCTGGAGCCTTCAAGATTGAAATCCCGACCATACCACTTTATACCACTTAGCATCATTCAAGTCACATTTGTTCAGAACTTCCATTTTTTTCATCTGTAAGATGGGTATAAAACAAATCTTGCAGTTAGTAAGGATTTGAGATTAAGCAATAGTAGCTATTCAAATATGAACTAATGAAACTAGATTAAACTCAGTGAAAGATCTATTGAAATGATGGGTAATTTAAAATAATCACAGACACGCAAAAGTCATTTCTGTGCCCCAACAGATGGGTTACAGTAGCCATGTTTAGTTGACCTAGTTACAGCTAGTTTTCTATCAGAAATAATTCTGATAAAGTGCTGTTTGCATTTCCTCCATCTGTAAAGTAATCCCCAGAAATTGCTTCTAATTGTATTTTACTGAGATTAATATAATTACCTATTCAGTGTTTGTGCACCCCACACACAACCAGTAGACTGTAAACTTATTGAAGCCAAGAACTATTTTGTTGACTGTTGTATCCCCCAGTCCTAACACATAGCAAGAGCTCCATAAATATTGTCTAAATGACTTCTTCCAGCCTTCAGTCTAATGTGCTCCAGTGCATCTTGCACCCTGCTGAAAGAGAATTTGCTTGGCGGTCAGGCCAGCATAGTTCAGATCCCATCCAAGCCACATAGTAAACCTGTGATCCTAGGCAAGTTTCACCACCAATGAAAGGCTCAGTTCCCCTCAGTATACTGGTGATGCCTTTAACCTCTGAGGGTTGTTCAGAGATCGGTGATTTAATATAAAATATCTAAGTGGATAATGGTGCTCAAATTAGTTTGTTCAGTGAATGACTGGGGAGAAGAAATGCCATGGGTAAATTGAAATATAGAATGTGTTGGATCCCAGGGGAGATGCCTGATCCCCTGCATCATCTGAGAGAATGTAAGTTGGGAAGTAAAGCTACTGCAGTAGCCTGGCCTGATTATGAGGCATAGTTGTTAAACAGTAATGGTAGTGGGGAAAAGAACAGTTACAGGATTTGATATAAATAAATATTTTTCTGTCTGAAAGCTAAGTAAAAATGAATAGCCAATGTGGGCATTTGAATACTATACATGCTTTTAAAACCAGAGCAATATTTCTTGAATATGAAATATTCTTTTGGAGGAAGAGTAACTAAGGGTGTATATTTGATTTACCAGGAATTGGCTCCTTTAAATGCTGTTTAAAGGGCTCTCTATACAGACTCTCAACAGTAAACTATATGTATCTTTTACAAAAGTAATACTAGCAAGCACTTAAAATAACCTACCCCCAAGGCACTGTTCTAAATATACATGTATGAACTTATCTGTTCTTCAAAACAATTTATGAAGTAGATACTAGTGTAATCCTCATTTTACAAATGAATAAATAAGCATACAAGCCATTATACATTTT
The DNA here is from genome assembly GCA_004027955.1 of Chaetophractus vellerosus. Lineage (NCBI taxonomy): Eukaryota > Metazoa > Chordata > Mammalia > Cingulata > Chlamyphoridae > Chaetophractus > Chaetophractus vellerosus. The sequence continues at coordinate 11,898 of PVKH010007073.1, read as the reverse complement.
GTCAAAAACCTATAAAAATGTACTGTGCAAACTGCAAACTATAATGTAAACTATTGACCATAATTGTAACAAATGTACCACACTAATGAAAGATGTTAATGGAGAAAAGTGTGGGAGGGGGAGGGGTGGGATATAGAGGAATCCCCCTGTAATTTCCATGTATCATTTATATAATCTAAAGCTTCTTTAAATATAAAATTTTTTAAATGTGAAAAAAAAAAGAAATACGCATAGAAGAGTTCATCTTAGCCTGCTCAAAATCACAGTTACTAAATGCAGAGCCAGAATTTGCACCTACTTTTCTTCAATAGAGACTTCTAAGAAGAGTTGGCCAAGTAATCAAATATGACAGGAATGTTATGATAGGAATGTTATTGATCTTGAAAGAGAAGTATGCAGTAATTCTTGAGTTTTTGGAAAAAGCAGTCTATAAGCGTTACGGTGTTCTTAATAACTGCCAAACTTGTAAGCCAAGTTATTAAATGATCATATATAGCAAGACTTTTATAAAAATTGATCATGTTCAACAAGGAGTCAACATTACTCATCCTCTTCCTGGTATCACCTTACTTTTTCCTTTCTTAATTTGTGTTAAATGTGTTTCCTTTGTACTTGGCTCTTCCCGCCTACCTGTTCTCTGAAATATGTGAAATTGCTGTTGTTTAACCATATTTGACCTACAAAAATGACAACTTCATTTGGCTCAAGCTAATGTAAGAATCACATTTTCTATTTTCTACTGTAAAGTCACATAGGAATCTAAAATTATACTCATGATAAGGCATGTTATTTCATTGATTAAAAAAACACAATTTAGAAGAATTGACAAATTATTGTGTACTTCAAACAAAATTATAAGGGTACTCTTTACTCAGAACAAGAGTTCTAAACGATTCACATGATTAAAAGTAGAAAACAAAACTTTATTTGATGAAAACTTTTTAAAAGTTCCAGTATGAAGTAACAAAAACAACCTACAAATCTTTCAATCGTTTGCATTTTAAGCAAAATATTCTCTTCAAAAAATGACCATTTCATAATATATATCACCTTTTGTAGGCTAGGCATGTATGCGTGGATAATGGATATAAAAATTCAAGAGAAAAAAAAAACAAAATATTTTAAAAATAAAAATCTGAACCCTCTCCTTGAGGTGTATTGCAATATGGTTACCAACATATCCAGCACCTTGTAACAACCTAGTTACTGATTTGAGTCCTGAAACAAACCCCTGAAATGAGAGAACAAGAGATCCTAGTCTTGTGAGTCACAGGTTAGCAGCAGCAGAAAAAAATTACAGCAGCTAGAGAGGAATTCAAATATATGAAATCCACACTTTCTGAAATATTTAACACTTTAGACAGCGAATTATCTATATGTTTTTAAAAAGGAAACAGCTCAGAAATGGAAATGGAATATAGACGGTTGTCCTCTGAGTCACTTGGGCATTTCTAATACATCTTTAATGTTGTTATCAATATATGACTCCGTTTTGAGGGGCCAATCAAATCTCAGAAGATCTCATTTCACAGATTACTTTGGGTATAGAAACTTCAGGTGCCACTTGCTCTTTTACTCTACTCCTAAAAAAATGTTTATTCTAGATAGTCTTTCAAGACTTAAGGGTCTTGTCATTATTTGATGGTAACATACTAAGTCAAGAATGTGTGAATATCCTGAATCAATGCACTAAGTCAACCATTTGCACCAATAAAAAAGATGAGTTTCTTGAGTCTTTTCTCTTTTGCCTCTTTATTGAAAATCCTGAGAAAGTTAACCAGGAAAATCAAATGAGGCAGGCAAGTAAAAGAACTAGACACACTGAATAAATTTAAATGAGCTTTTACCTTAGGTGAGAAAACTAGAAATTGACAGCTCCATTTTTTAAGGGCCAATGGTGTCTTACATCTTGATCTAAGGAGTAAAACTATCTACAACAAATGCCTGGGGATGAAGTCATAGAAATCATTTCATGCTTAAGTAATTCGTGACTTGTTACTATTAAGTGAATTTGTCTGACTTGTTTAGATAGTAGTTGAGATTTACTTGGATTTTGTGAAAGTTTCTGTTCAGATTGCTTATACACTTTTAACTTTAAAAAGACAATCTGTGCTTATCTGCTCATATATCTGAGATCACCCAACATAATCATATACACACTTATTTACTGGAGAACTACAAGATAATGTTTTGTAGCACAAAACCTACTCACACTTAATGGAGACTTAATAAAATCTACTGTCAATGCAATCCTGTATCTATATCAGTTGTACACATCAGTTATTCGGTACCCAGCACAGTCAATCATTCCCATCATAATCACTGTAACCCTGGTAGCCACTATTCCTTCTCTCATGGATACTAGACATCTTTTTCCATGCCGAGTCCTGATGGAAGCTAGCACTGAAAGATCGGCCCAGACGCCCATGCTGTTTCTTGGAGATGTTGTCTTCACTCTCAGATTTGGCAATTCCCTGGGCATGGGCTGGAGGTTGTGATTCTTGTCTAATGGTTCCAAATGGAAAATTCCAAAGGCCAAATCTCTGCCAATTAAGTCTCTGGAATGCTATGATGCAATGCAAATTTCCTCCAACCTGAGAAGAAGAAAAAAAAAAAAAAGCTAGTTGAAGAACATGAAGGAAAACTATACTAATATTTGGATCCCTATGAATAATTTTATATTTTCCCCCTTTACCTGCCTCAAGCTAGTACTTTTTCTTTCAGACATCGGACTATATTATCCTGCATCTTTCCTGACAGCTACCTTTACAAAATATAACAAGGCCCACAGGTGCCCAAATACCTTTTCCCCATGTTACCTCTCACACACATTATGACCTCCCCATCTACCTAATTCAAACACCAAAACTATTCCCCTTTCTCTCTTTCCTACATATTCTCCATATATTAGTAGGATTAAATTGATGGGATATCTACTTAGTCCATAGTATTTAACTTTCTCTGAGAACTTCCTCCAGCAATCTTGTTTGTACCACATGACCACCCCATGGCAGATGATTTGAATCAAGAGTGGACACCCAATCCAAGCTAAGCCAATCTTATTCATTATCTCTCAAGACCATGGAACTGGGCCTAAGGCAGGACAGTTTCAGTTTGGACTGTTCATCTGAAAGGAGACATAAATTGAAACATGATCTTCAGAAAGCATATAATCAGACAAAAAGAGACAAGAACAACACTATACAGCCCCCAAAAGAGCGAGGCATATTAGCTACTTGGCCCCTGCTACTATTCCAATACTTAGTACCATTCCTTTATGAATCTGGGCTCTACTCCTTGCCCTTGGGTTTGAATGATACTGCTGTGTCCTAAAATACTTTTCCTTTTTCTGTTTAAGATGGTCTGAATTGATTTTCTGTTATTTATAACCTGAAGAATGCTTAGTAAACGGCTACATTTTGGTCAGCTGGGAAATATCTTCATATACAAAGGTATTCTTACCTTCTTTGTCTTTCGATACTGTAGCCCTCTCTCTAAGTGCCGGATATCTAGATATTCTGGATTTTGAGTGTTTAGATCAATAACAATATCTGCCCATCTACAGTTAAAAAGAAAGAATAAAGCACAATATTCTTTAAGTCCAAAATACCATTGTGTTATAACTTTTCACATGACCAAATTGCTGCAATATTATTACAGCAAAAACTGGCAATATTTCTATTATCTCGGGCTTGTTCCATCTAGTAAGTATTAATAAATTCTTGTTTTTATAACAGTTCTGTTTTTTTCAACTATTATCAAGGTTCCCAGTTAAAAATGGTGACTTATCATATGAAATAAATATATATCAACCTGTCAGATGACATCCTGCAAGACTAAAGCAGAAACATTCCAAATTTTCTTTTTAATTTGTCAAGCAAATGCTTAGAGGAGTAGAAGTTCAGATGGCTTTATTCATACATGACAGAACTGTTTGTGTAGAAAATCCAAAGGAATTACAAAACACTTATAGAACTAATAAGTGAATTCGGTCAAGAGGCAAGATTCAAGGTCTATGTAGAAAAACCAATTGTATTTTTTTACACTATCATCAGATAACTGGAAAATGAAATTTTTAAAAATCCATTTACAAGAGCATCAAAAAATATAAAACACTTAGGAAAATTTTTAGCAAAAGACATACAAGACTCTATGCTAAAAAATACAAAACACTACTGAAAGAAATTAAAGACCTAAGTAAATGGAGATGTATCATGTTCATAGGTTGGAAGGCTCCATATTGTTAGGATATCAACTCTTCCAAAATGAAATGATAGATTTTATGGATTCTATCTTAATGAAAATCCTAACAGTCTTTTTCATGGGAATTGAAATTTTTATTCTAAAATTTATACGGGAAAGCAAAGGTCCTAGAATAGTCAACAGTCCTGAAAAGGAAAAATTCAAAGTACTCACACTACCTCATTTCAAGTCTTAGTATAAGCTACAACAATTGAGACTGTCGTATTTATTGGTGAAAGGATAGTCAGATCAGTGAAACATAATAGAACAAAAATATACCATACATATCTAGTCAATTAATCTTCAGCAAAGGCACCAAAGAAATTAAATGAGGAAAGGAAAATCTCTGTAAACTGTAAACAAAAGGTGCTGCAATAATTGGACAAACATTGAGAAAAGAGTGAAAGTTGACCTCTACCTCAAAAATTAATTGAAATGGACCATAAGCCTATACATAAAAGCTAAAACTTTATATAAAACTAAAAATTCTTAAAAACACATAGAAAAGCACTAAATATAAAAGAGCAAATTTGTTTAAATGGGCTTAATCAAAACTAAGAACTTCTATTCCTAAGAAGACATCATTAAGATGAAAAGACAAACCAAAGATTGGCAGAAAATATTCACAATACATATGTCCAACAAATATTTTTTTAAAGATTTATTTATTATTTATTACATATCCCCCCCCCTTTCTGCTTGCTCTTGCTGTGTGTCCATTCTTCTGTGTTTTTCTATGTCTGCTGCTTGTCTCCCCCCGTCCCCGTGGTGATGCGCCGAGTCGGCCCTCCACGGCGGTGGCTCGTTCCGTTCCAGGGTGGCTCCATTCCGTTTTCACGGGCGGCTCCGCTCCATGTTTTGCGGGCAGCAGTCCTCCATGTTTTTGCGGGCTGCCGGCTTCCGCTTTCGCGGGCAGCAGCTCCGCTTTTCACGGGTGACTTTGCCATGCCCATGGGGGCTCAGCCCTGCCCGTGGCGGCTTTTTGCCTTGCCCACAGCGGCTCTGCCCCGCCCACGGCGGCTTGCCTTTCTCAAGGCAATCTGCCCGCTCGGAGAGGTCCCCGGGAACCGAACCCGGGGCCTCCCATGTGGTACACCGGCGAGCTCTTTATCCACTGAGCTATCTGGCCGGGCCCCCAACAAATATTAACAAAAAGACAGCCTAATTAAAAAAAACAAAAAAGGACAAAAGACTTGAACAAACATTTCACAAAAGAAGATATAGGAATGGCCAATAAGAACATGAAAAGATGTTAACATTAGTTATTAGGGAAATGCAAATTAAAACCACAATGAGTTTCCATTTTAACCCATTAAAAGAGCTAAATTTAAAAAGAGGGAATGGATGTGGCTCAAGTAATTGAGCCTCCGCCTCCCAAATGGGAAGTCCCATGTTCAGTTCCCAGTGCCTCCTGAAAAAACAAAAACAAACAACAAGCAAAACAAACAAAAAAAACTAACTCAGGGAAGCCGATGTGGTTCAGTGGTTGGGTGCTGGCTTTCTACATACGAGGTCCCGGGTTCAATGCCTGGCCCCCAGTAACCTCAAGAAAAAAAAAGTTAAACTCAAAAAGAATGACAATATCAGATATTGGTGAAGATGTGAAAAGTACCCAGAACTGTTATGCATTGCTGGTGGGAATATAACAGCTTTATGCGCAATAATCCACAACTGAAAACAAACCAAATGTCCATTAAAAGGAGAATGGAAAAACAAATTATGGTATATTCATATGATAAAATACTACTGAGCAATATAAAAATAAACCACCAATATGCATGACAAAATGCATGAATCTCAAAAAGGCTACTTAAATGAAGGAAACCATACACAAAAGAGTATTGTAAAATTCCAACATGAAATTCAAGAAAAGACAAAATCTATCGTGACAGAAATCAGATCAGAAGTGTCTATGGGAACTGACTGGAATGGAGAATGAAGGAACTTGCTATGATAATGAAAATGGTCCATATGTTGATTGGGGTGCTGATTACATAGGTGAACACATTTATCAAAAACTCATCTAGTTATACTATTAAGATCTGTATATTTTACTATACATAAATCTTACCTCAATTAAAGAAAAAAAAGGGAAGTTAACATACTTTTTACAGTGAATGGCAGGATGTTTTCTACTTGATTCTCCAATTAAGATCCAATATTCTACTTCTTGTGGTGACAGTGGACCCCTGCTAAATATAAAATATATTTACAGTAAGCTTTGAAAAAGATCATTTGCTCCCTGGAGAATACTGCTTGAACTGTATTTTAATAAAGAATATACTAAATTTGTTCAAAGACTACATTCACTAAATCTAGATTAGATATTTGAGTTTAGACTAGGGCAAACTTCTGAAGGCCATTAAGACAAAGCATAAATTAAATTTAGGTCTTAACCTCCTATTATGAAATCTAGGGCAAAAACGTTGAAATATACGGTATCTCAGATTCTAGGAGGGAAAAACAAAACAAAGAAAACTTTAACATGCTACCAACATTCTTCAGATACTCATCTTCAAAACTTTTCAAAAGGCATCCTAAAAATAAAACCCTAGAGCAACGAGTTACCTCAAAGTTTTAAAAAAAATAATGATGCTCTAAATCCTATACCTGGAAATTCTAATTTAAGTGGGTCTGGAGTGTAGTCCAGGGATTTGCATTTTTTTTAAGATTTATTTTTTATTTATTATATATCCCCTCCTTTCTGCTTGTTCTTGCTGTGTTCATTTTTTTGCATTCTTCTGTGTCTGCAGCGACCCGCCGAGTCAGCTCACCGCACAGCGGCTTGCCCTGCTCGCGGCGTCTGGCCCTGCCCGTAGGGGCTTGCCCTGCCCATGGCGGCTGGCCCTGCCTGCAGCGGCTTGCCTTCTTGAGGTGGTCTGCCTGCTTGAGTAGGCCCTGGGAACCAAACCCAGGGCCTCCCATGTGGTAAACTGGAGCCCCACCAATTGAGCTACAGCCGGTTCCTGGATTTGCACATTTTTAAGAAGCATCTCAAGTGATTCTTAGGTTCAGGCAGAGGGAAAAAGTTCTCCAAGAGATACAAAGTATCTAGGAGTAAAATCATATTCACATTTGATTTCTGGAGTAAGTGGATGTTGTAGGATAAGGATAAAACTATAAGAGAAAGACAATAATACACCTCACTTACAAAATAATCTCCTCCAGATGAGGCAGGTTAGTATAGGGTAAGACGGAAGGCGGCTGGCTCCTGGCAGAGAACATGGCCAGCAGAAAACATGGCCGTGTGACCCTACCTGGAAACCTCCTGAGGGGAAAGGCTGCTATGAAAGAACAAAACCAGAAAGACCCTGCGAGACCCTGGCCACGACGTCCCATTTGGAACTCTTTCCAGGGCCAAGGGGAAGCCCTGGATACCTTCAAACAAAAGGCCTCACCATTGGCCCACTAAGAGCGAACAGGTGGGGCAACCAATCAGAACAGCAAACAGCTGGGGCCCCTCCCCAACATCACCAAGGGGGAGGAGGAAAGGTCTTAAAAAGGCCTAACCTGGGGCCCCACACACAGACGACTTCTGTAGCACGCCCACATGCCTCCATGTCAAGGATTGTGTACTCTTTTCTTATTTCTTAATAAACTGTTTATTCCCAAGCCTACCCTATGGCATGTCCTTTAATTCTTTTATGCGACATAAGCCAAGAACTTAGAAGCCCAGAGAGCTCCACTAACACAAAGTGATGAATAATGCATTTCTGGATGTGGAAAGACCAAGTGGTTTCCCTCTTGCTCCTCATTCACAAAAACAATGTTCAGCTTCTAGTTTCTCCCAGGCCTTCTGCCTGTCTCAGAATCTCACCAATTCAGTGCCTTTGAGATGAATCAAAGGCTGCATGGGCCTACGTCTGCAAAGGACCCATCCCACCCTCAGATGGCCAAGCCATGTTATCCTAGCCTGACCTTTGGCCCTCCCATAAGAGGCCGGTTACTCAGAGAGAACCACTGTCTCTTCCTCTTCCTCAGGTACCAATACCACTTCCTCAGGTGTGAACAAACCAGAACCTCAGCAAGGTGAGGATAACAGTGACTACCAATATTTTTTGCTGAAAGTATTCATGGATTCTGTGTTTACCATCCTCAACTAGGGCACTTTCTCCTTTACTTTCAATTCTGGAATTGACTCAACTGATCATGAAGAAAACTTGCTAAGGAGGAAAAAAAGTACTAAAATTCAGTCACCCTTTCTTAGGGATTGTCTCTTCAAAAAAGATACAAGTTTACCTGTACGTAGAGATATGAATAAATTAGAAACTCTGGATGAAAGAAAGAAATAAATCAAATTACCATAAGGATTAATGTACTACCTGTGATAAGAAATAAAAATTGGCTATGAGCTTCCTCATAGGCCGGAGAAATGGGGAATGGTGATACATTTCATGTTTTTCACTATGAGAAAGGAAATGAGTTTTAATTTACTCAAGTGGAACAATCTTCTTGAGCTAGATCCTGTAATATATTTTTCATGTGGGACACTGGATGGGGACACTGCGAAATAATATATAATGTCCTTTGTAACTTTTGTAATAAATGCAGAAGTGATTTTTCACATGGCTTTATCTTGTAATGACTCTGAACAACAGTACCTAAGTGGATTATGTTAAGCACAATTAACTAAGTGCAATTCTGCAAAGGAAGAAGCTGAAATTCTTCAAGAATGTAGTATTTCAGTGGTTTAACTTGATGTAAGGAAAGCAAATCTACCAAATCTCCCAATTTCTAAGAGGCTAAATACTTTCTAAAAACTTTCCACAACACATTTTCCTGGTGAAATATCCAAGTAAAATATTTAAATACTTACCTGAATGCTTTATTAGCTTTAACAGGGGTTGCTTCAAAGCCAATTGGACAAAAATAATGATTTTGGCAATGATAGATGTAAGCCAGCGTTTCATCTTTCAATCCATGAGTCAACTTTGACAAGGCACCTGCAGCTACAAAAACAAACACACAAAACTGAAGAACCAAAAAGCAATGTCCATACTTTACACAAAGGACTAGTTAAGGATTTAAAGACAGAAAAGACACTACTTGAAACATATTGATATTGCAGAGGGGAAAATGAGAAGCTATTGATAGATTCAAAAATTACTGATAATTTATTTTTAGTTTTACCCTTGAGACTGAAATTCAGATAAACGAATTACAAACTAATGAACTGAAATCTGTCCTTGCTTAACAAAACCTCTTAATAACACATCTACTTGTCTGTGAAATGTAATTACTGCATAAAAACTAGTATCTACTGTATACAGCAGTGGCCTCAACTTTTCTGATTAATCACTAAAAATGTATTACTAAAAATTTCTAAGTACACCATCTAAGCATTATTTGTTTATAAATGATATACATATACTACTGCACTAATATGTTCTCTACAAAAGATATACAGAAGGCAGAGATTTTTAAATTAGATTAAAATATAAACATTCTAATATTTTCTTCCACACCACAGGGATCATCAGCCCCTGTAGTGCATATACCCCAAATTAAAGATAAGTAAGTAAGTTCCAAAAATTCAACAACCCCACCCCCCAATAACACACACTTTAATCTTTCTAGAAAATTACAAAGACTAGAGGAGCAGCTCTCATGAGCCAAGTGATAAGAACATCTCTACAGAGATAGACTAGCGGTACCACAATGTTCTCTTAAAACCTTTCCTTCTTATGTATTTCTCTTAACTCATCTATTTATGAAGTAATTGCACAAGTATTACCACTAGGAACCAGTTTATACCAGCACTCAGTACTCAAAGCCATTAACTTACAGCTCCAGGAAGAAATTAAATGATTTATTAACAAATAGCCCATTAAAACTGGAGACCCTAATCATAGTCACGGTACATAAAAGCTTATGAATGACATTCAGTGACTGACTTTGTCACCACTGAAATGGCTGAAGACCACATGGAACAGCATGCTTAGTGGGGGTAGCAGAAAGCCAAGAAAACAAGAAACCTGTCTCCCCATCCAACCCTCACCCCATGTAGACACACACACAACTTGTGATCCTCACGGAGACAGAAAGGTCTCTGGCTTGAACCCCTCCAATGTGTCAGGTGGACCTTTTCCACAGGTTCTCATATGATGACTAATCATCTGAGCATCCCTGCACTGCAAGGGGATATTTTCTACTAAAATCCCTTTCATAGTGACAAAGGAGAAATAAGTCTCTTTGCAATTTTTTATTGAGTCCTCACAACAATTTAAAAACTGACACCCCAGGGCAGCTTCAAATGAATTATAAGAACTAAAATTCAGAAGAGGCTCAACATTTCGTGTTTTTTAGTTGAGCTTGGCTGTAGATAGTTCTGGGAAAGTGAACAAATATAAATGCATGGATTTAAACTCCTTATAAATTCAGTAATTACATAAGATGCTTATACACATAACTGATTTAGGGGGAAAAAAATCTTGAAATCATTTTAAAAGCGTGAAAATGCCAAACAAAAATGTTTTCCCAAATAACTGAAACTCTTCATAAAAGAACTTTATGTTATTACAACTTTTTAATGGAAATCTTTAAATATTTCATACTTTCCTCCTTTCTCAAGTCAAACGTAATATAAAACAGGTGACTTTCTTTACTGTGACTATGAATATTAATTAGTTTAATGTCCTGGAATACATTCATGGTTTCAGGGGTCAATGAAATAGGTCAGAAACCATTTCTTAGCCATCAAATATTCACATCACTTGTCTACTGCAAATACTCTTTTAACCACATTGTGGTGGCTTGGAGCTACATACCCCAGAAAAACATGTTCTTAAACTTAATCTATTCCTGTGGCTGTGAACCCTTGCAAATAGGACCTCTTGATGAGATTACTGCAGTTAAGGTGAAGCCCAGCCCAATCAGAATGGGTCTTAATCCTATTACTGAAGTCCTTATAGGGAAGATCAGAGAGAGAAGCCACAGGGAACAGCCAAAAGGTGGAAGTCAATGGAACCCGGGAGAAAAAGAAGCCAGGAGAGGCTGCCATATGCACTGCCATGTGACAGAAAAGCCCAGGACCAAAGCCAGTCCCAGAACGCCACAGTCTTCTGGGAGAACGCATCACCTTGATGATGCCTTGATTTTGGACTTCTAGCCTCAAAACCAAGGACCAGTAAATTCCTGCTGTTTAAGCCAACCCACTGCATGGTATTTGTATTAGCTGCCAGGAAACTAAAACACACATCCTAGTTTTCTAGAAGGCATAAAGGTGGTTTTTCTCCTATAGAGTAATTTATGGCTTAGGGAGAACTAGCTGCTACTCAGAGATGGTTTCTCTTCTTACTTCAAGGTATATAATTTCTGAATTTAGATTAGATATCAGCAAACTTTTCCTGAAAGGGCCAGAAAGTACTTTAGGCTTATGGGTGATAAGCACAACTGGCACTACTAAACTCTTGCCACTGTAGCCTGAGAACAACCACAGACAAAAGCAGCCACAGGCAAAAAGTAAGCAAATAAGTAGGCTATGTTCCAATAAAACTTTATTTACAAAAGGTTTTTTGACATGCAACCCCTTCAACAATGAAAACGTACACGGCAGGTTAGTCCATAAAAGGGATCAAAAAAGAGCAGCTGTGGCCAAAAAAAAAGGAGCAGGGAATCTAGGTGCCTACCCCTTTCCCCCATCAACTCTTAAGGCCC
>PVKH010007072.1:9982-20630 GCA_004027955.1 Chaetophractus vellerosus | reverse complement strand
GACCTTGCCATGCCCGTGGGGGCTCAGCCCTGCCCGTGGCGGCTTTTTGCCTTGCCCATGGCGGCTCTGCCCCGCCCACGGCGGCTTGCCTTTCTCAAGGCCGTCTGCCCGCTCGGAGAGGTCCCCGGGAACCGAACCCAGGGCCTCCCATGTGGTACACCGGCGAGCTCTTTATCCACTGAGCTATCTAGCCGGGCCCCAGAATGCCTTTTTCACATTAATAAAGGCCATAAATTGAAATGAGAGTTTGGAATCACTTCTTATTTCACATTTTCCCAATCTGCTCTTATTGTATTTATTTTTCTTTCAAAATTTCAAAATGTGGAGGGATAATAGGGTAAAAGAATAAACTGATGAGATGTGTGAAATGATATAAAATTGAACCCAAATTTCTAAATTCATTTATTTTGTTACCAAGATTCATTTAATTTGCAAAAATTTTAAAAATTTTCTACTAGATACTACAACTGTAGGAAGACTTGAGATATAGAAATAAAACTGGTACACGTAAAACAGAGAACAAATACAAGGTAGCATATAATTTTGTCATTAATTGAGTGGTAGACATTTAAGTCTTGTGGGAATGCGGGGTGGGAGTTGACCGACATCCTTGAGGTCCCAGTAGATAGGGCAGGCTTCTCAGCCAACCTTAAGCTGGTGCTGAGGAGTAAGCAAGATTGGGGAGAGGTAACACAGAGGGAGAAGAAACGGGATGTCTAGAGTACAGAGAGGAGATTGGCCAGTGTTTGAAAGTAGCAGATAAAGTGGGTAATACGATGGGCTTACATAAAGAACAACTTTGAAAGCCGGACAGGTTTAGACTTGCTAGTCAGCTATTGAATTTTTGAGAAGATGAGAGTTAGTGCCAGAGATATTTTAAGGAAGCCTCTGGAGTCAGGGAGGCCAGCTTCTGGTCAGGCCCAAGCTTGTTCCTTGCCTTTCCTGCTCTGCTCTCAGGGGCTTAGTGTGTCCTCCTTTCCTCTTTAAGGCTTTCTGTTTATTCCTCCCGTAGTGCATGTCCCAGTCCCATATTTCTTCTTTCAGCAGTTAGCCCTGAAGCAAGCACTCAGATTCTTTTCAAGTACAACTTGACATATTTCATTATTTCCTCTGACTGCTCTATTCAGGTTTGTCTCCACTACTGCACAGGGAGTGCCTTTCAAGGTCCCCATGGATTTCCAGGTGACCAAGTCAGTGGTCTGTTCTCATCTTACTTGAAAGTGAGCAACACTTGACCACTTCTTTCTTGAACCACATTTTTCTCTATGGCTCAGATGATAACATACTGGCCTGCTTTTCCTCCCACCTCCCTGGCCAGTCTTCCTTTACTGGCTGCCCTTCTGCTCAACCCCTCTATCTGACGCTCTCCTAGGCTCAGCCTAGGGACCCCTGCTTTTTTCTAGCTGCATTCTCTCCCCAAATAATGCTATCCAGTTCTGTTACCTTAAATACTATATGTTGCCCACTCCTAAATATTTATTACCAAATTTGCCCTTGTCCATATATGTCTGTATATCCAGTACTTTGCTGGATCTCTCCAGTTGGATGTTTTTTAGACATTTCAAAATTAGTATGTCTAAAATGCAATGCCTGCTTTCCCTCCAAATCTGTATGCCTTTTGGTCCTCCCCTTCTCAGTAAAGGGCACCACGTTTTATCCATTTACCTAAGCCAAAACCTAGGAGTTGATTTTTTTTTTTAACAATTTATTGAAGTATATCATTCATACATGAACATACATAAACTATAAATGTTCAGCAAACATTGTGAACTTATAAAACAAACATGCATAACATCATACAGGGCTCCCACACATCACCCCACCACAAATACTTTGCATTGTTGTGAAACTTTTGTTAACAAATTATGGAAGAGCATGGTCATAGTATTACTACTAACTATAGTCTGTGTCATACTCCTGTCTTCACTGGGATTCAATCCTCAGAACCTCTGATGTGGGAGAGAGGCGTCCTACCACCTGCACCACCTTAGTTCCTGGTTTTTTGGCACTTCTCATCTTGGCTTTCCCTTGTGTCAGTCTCCTGTTACGTCATCATCTTGCTGCGTGGCTTGTGGGGCCTGCCTGCGCACCTGCACATGGGCCCGGTGGCCCACGCACCTTCTATATTTTTCTTTTTAAAATTTCTACCGGGAGGTCCTGGGAATTGAACCCAGGTCCCCCCATATGGGAAATGGACGCCCAACCATTTGAGCCACATCCATCCCTCTGCTGTATCTCTTAAGGTTGACCAAAGATACCTAGAGTTATAGTCTTTTCCCATACAGGATGGTCATATAATAAATCAGGCTTAGTTTATCACCAGCATTCTAAAACCAGACCTAGGGAGAAAAACTAGGTCTGGGGACACATGCATGGTTTCTAATATAGCGAATGTTTAGCCTACCCTGATTATCACAAAATCAGGACAGCGAGAATATTCGTATTAGGAGTTGATTTTCATCCATTTCTTTACTTCCTCATTCTTCCATTCTCTCAACCCCCACCTGCCAACAGTTCTTTTCAGTTGTATCTCTGAAATGTATCCCAAATCTGTTTCTCACCTCCACCATCACCTCCCTAGCCTGAACCACCATTCTCTCTCATTGGAACTACTGCAGTGACCTCCTCAGGGTTCCTTCTTCCTGTGCGCATTCTCTGCTCAGCCAGAAAGACAGTGATGTGAGAGAAGACAGCCATTTTGGACTTACTGAGAAGCAGAAGGAGGTTTTCCATGGGCCACCTTGCTGGTCCTTTCAGCCTTGTACGCTAACATATGAAACTAAGCCCTGCGAGATAAGGCTTCATCATATACTTAAGATAAAAATAATGTGTGATCTATGCCCCAAGGAGGGAAGTATTTGTTTTCACAGAGAAGATAACATTTTTACAGGACTTTAAGGGATAAGTAGGTTTTCAGGGAAGAGAGTGGAATGCTCTAAGGTGGGGAAAGCTTGGCCTGAACTGGGGCACTGAGTATTTCAGAGGACGCCTTTTTCAGAGCATATCGGGTAATACAGAGCCAGGAGCCTGATGTGTAGGTGTGAGAGGGTGGCAGTGAAAAATGAGATTAAAGAGTAAAGTTAGTGGGGGCTGGCTCGATAGCCCAGTGGATAGGGCGCCGGCATACCACATGGGAGGCCCTGGGTTCGGTTCCCGGGGACCTCTCCTAGCGGGCAGACCGCCTTGAGAATGGCAAGCCGCCATGGGCGGGCCGGAGCCGCCGTGGGCAGGGCAAAAAGCTGCCACGGACAGGCAAAAGCCGCCACGGGCAGGGCAGGTCGCCCGCGAATGGAGCGCAGCCAGCCACCCGCAAACTGAAGCAAGAGCCAGCCGTGAATAGAAGTAGAAGCCGCCCACAAGCGGGGAAAGCCGCACCTGTGCAGTGACCAAGTCTCAGCGCGTTGCCGCAACGGGAGGGAAGGGGAGATATGTAATAAAATAAATAAATCTTAAAAAAAAAAAAAAAAGAGTAAAGTTAGCCAGTATTCTGAAGGACTATGGATGCTAGGTTGAGTTTAGCCTTTGGGTTATGGGAAGCTATCATTAAAGCATTGGACAAAAACTGATATTTTTAGTATTCAGTTCTAACTCTCACTAGAATGTTTCTCCTTTTTCTCATCTGATTGATTGCAATGTGGACAGGTTCATAAGTGTTAGGGTGGTATCTCCTTGATTTATGTGGCTGCTGTAAGTCTGATTCTCAGGGAAGGAAGTCCCCAGGTACCACATAGTATAATGCAATGCCCCCTCTCTTTCTGTTGGGTAGGGCCCAGATAACCTCAGGGCTGAGATGGTAGCTGGTGCTCTTGATTATGGGAAATAAGGTAGGGCCTTTAGAGTGTTAAAAGAGCTAACCCTCATGTGTCTTTTTATTTTATAAGAGAGGTAGGGAATGTGAATGTGTGCTCTTTTCAGTGATCTTTTGAATTCTCACTATAGGATTAACCACAATGAACGGTTGGAGTTCCTGGGAGATGCCGTCGTTGAGTTTTTGACCAGGTAACTAGGCTCTTCTACTATTCCCCAGTAATTAAGTTTTATAGGTAATATACTTAACACATTACCTTCTTTGTACTTAGCCAAGTTAAGGCATTGACATACCATGCATTTTGTCTCTTCTGTAGAGCTTAAAAGCCACATGCCAGTGGCTCTGCCCTGATAACTTGCACTCACTGATGCTATAATGAACAAGGTTACAAGATGAAAGACTAGTGACTGTCCTGTCAAGCATATGTTAAAGTTACAGCCACAAGAGATCAGCTTGTCTTAGTCTAGGTGCTTCAGAGCTTATATTCAATTTATAAAGAAAGGGATGATATTTTAAAATGTCATTTCACTTCATTTTCTAGGATTTGTCTTTCTCATTCTTTCTGATCTCAAGGGAAGTAAGGCTTAAAAATAGGTTTAATGACTAGATTTTGTGGTGTGTGTGTGTGTGTGTGTGTGTGTGTGTGTGTGTGTGTGTGTGAGTTTATTTATGTGTGTTTTGCCCCAGAAAGGTTTCAGGATCCTTAACCTGTAGGTGGGAGTAAGGAAGTATGTTTTGTTTTTCCACACTCACATAATTTCTCTTTTAAAAAGAGACAACACATGCTTCTCTTGGAACTATCTTGAGCTATTTTTATTCTCATTTCATTCCGAAAGAAGGACATAACAAGGAGAAGGGCTTCCTCTCTAAGCCTCTTCTCATTGGATACAATAGCACTAAACAACTTCAGCTGCCCTGACCAACATTGCGTCTTACAAAATGGTGTGAGATTTAGAAAAGAGCAGATGCTGCTGTGGTCCAAAACTGGTTTCTGAGTGGCCCGTTCCCCAAATACCACCCTTTTCTGGTCAGCCCCATTTGGGCCGTCCCTATAGCAGAACCAGCCATGTGTGCCACTCAGTTCTGTCCCACTCTCCTGTCTGTGCTTGTGAAGAATATGCCACCACTGCTACCCTGCTCAAGGCTCCCCATAGTTCTCTTCAAGAGGCACTCATAACCATTTCCAAGGAAAAGTATTTGTTTCCCATTCCAGTTTCAGAGTTCAAATGTGTTGACTTGAAATCATCAGATTTCCGAGAAATCTTTTAATAGAAATAATGTAAAAATATGAGTGAAGGCTACTGTTTTGGTTTTAGCCCGTTCAGTATACTGTTGCTTACTGTTTAGCTTTCAAAGACTTTTTCAAACCTTTCGGTTTAGTTCAAGTCCGCTGGTATCTATTGAGTGGATACTGTGTGCTAGTCCTTTGTCTATGACTCATAGCCACAGACAGAATGTCATGATGCATATTTATTTATATGTTTCTTTTCCTTTTTTTTAGTGTCCATTTGTACTATTTGTTTCCTAGTCTAGAAGAAGGAGGATTAGCAACCTATCGAACTGCTATCGTTCAGAACCAACACCTTGCCATGCTAGCAAAGGTATAGCAAATGTTTGAAGCATTTATAGTGAAGTCTCACATTCTCTTCTTTAGTGCATGCATAATTTTACATTTGATTAAAAAACTCTTTAGAGTGTATTAAGAATGTAATATTTTATAACCAGGAAGTATTTTTTTATTTGCATTTTAAGGATTCAACCTTCCTAGTTCTGGTACCTTTGTGAGTTTCACCAGCAGTTAATGAATTTCACTGTGGGGTAACTTGATAACAGAGGAGGAAAGATTTGACAGAGGTACATGAACAGAGTTAAACATTTGGGGAAAAGGAACATGGGAACAGAATGAAAGAAATGAAATAGTCTGTAGTTTCCCTTTGTGTAATATTTCTCTAATAAATTTGTTTTTAATTTACTTTAACAAGAATTATAGCTTTGAACAGAATACTCCAGACCATTTATATCCATAGGGATACTTCACAGATCTTTGAGAATCCTCCAAATCACAAATCCCATAAACTAAGATATAGGGTTTAGGCTGTCCAGTGAGCCACATTGACTTTGCTGAATGACTAAGAGAGCCCTCTCTCGATTCCTATTCACACAAGGCATTTTTCTTTCACTATCTGATTTGATGTTCCTCTCTCCATGTGGCATCTTCTTATAAATCATAACAGATAAAATCATGGCATGTCCATTGGCCCATCGGGAGTCCAGTCTACACTACTTCTCCTACGATCAGTATGGCCACGAGCAAACTGTTCTTTTCTCTAAGACTCTGTTTCCTCATCCATAAAATGGAAATGGCATTTGCACCTGGGATACAGGATGTTTTTGAGGATTAAATGAGATTATAATTTGGATTTTAATGATTCATCTTATAAAGTGCTTGGCACAACACCTATTCATAGTAAAAACACAAAGATGTTAATAAATTAATAAGAGCAGTTATTTTTATTGCTGCTACCACTGTTCTTATTATAAATCATTATATTTTATAGACCTTTGGGTTTACTCAATAGTTGGTAAAATTGTGACTCTTAAATCCCCAAACACTGAGGATCACTGGAAAATCACTTTTGTGAGTTTTCCTTGAATTTTGCCTTAAATAATTTCTTTTTCTTCATTTTGATATAAAAGTTGGAATTTGCTAGAGAAGGCTAGATAAAACTCATCCTAGTTTTATGACCAGATTCTTAATATGATCTTGAGAAGGCATTAATTAATTTAAAATGTTGGTTTTAGCCCGTGATTTTTGTGTTAGAAAGAGTACATTGTTTTATTTTATGCCATATCATCATCATCATCATCATCATCATAGTTGCAGGGGTAGTCTTTAAATCATCTTCAGTGGCATTTGACAATAGTGACACCATAATGAAAATCTGTAGGCAACAAGTATAGTAATTTGGTGTTAGCAACCTTATAATGAATGAAATTCCACAATCCTAGGTAAATCTGCTTCAGTCTTTACTGATTTAATTGTTAAAATGCTTCCTGATAGTTAGAAATATGTGTTAATACATAGATTATCCCCCATACACACCACACACACATTGTTTCCTTTTTTCCTTTTTAATTTAGGATATAATGAATTGCATAATTATTCTTCAAATAATTACGGAGGAAATATTTACAAAGTGTGGGAAATTGCCATAGCATGAAAACAGAAGCTATTACATAGCTCATTGGGTGGTATACAAAGCTATGAGTAATGCTAGTGGCAGGTAGCTTCTACACTGAGGGGTTTCTGTATGATCTGCCTCCATCCCAAGTCTTGACATTCATTCTCAGAGCACTCAACACCCATCTGCTCCAGCAGAAGGCTGTGGTGTTCTTGCCTCTCTTCTGTCTAGAGCAAGTGGTTCTCAGCTATTTAGGCGTGGGAAAATTCATGGGGTATTAGAATCCTAATGAAAGAAAGCTCTTTCCTTTTTAAAGTTCCACCAGTGCCTATGTGGAAAAGTAAGAATACATAATGTGTTTATGAGAAGTTGGAAAATTCATACCATTCCAGAATAGTTTTTTATAATAGAAAATATGTCTTGCAATCCACTCTCAAGTAGGGCTCCAGAGATAGCAAACAATTGGATTTTCCCAGTGAAGTTGTGAAACAGATGTCGTTTACATATTCTGGTATAAATTCTTGCACTTTGGGATCAATTTTTAAAAAGAGGTGTTTTCTGCTATGCAATTGTGATAGTCCGAATTTTCATTTGAGTGTATTATACTCATGAATTCCTAGCAGTACAAAATACTGATAAGCATATATATGGTTTTATTGTCTCTGTCTTTTTCCTATATAAATGGATAAGGATATTTAACATGCACAACAAGATACACAAAATCTGAGTATCTTTTATCTGAGGACTGATGTGACTCATACTTGTCCTAGGTTGTTCATTTATTTGTGCCTTGCTCCATATTACATGGCATGTTATTGCTTAGAAAGTATGTATTGAATTGAATTACATGGCAATGAAAAGAGATTTAAACATGTTAAAATCTTATACAGTGGCAGTGTTTGTGCCTTTCTCCTTTTATGGAAAGAATTATGATTTATCATGTATTCGCTCTTACTAGGAGTACTATAAAAAATTATTCTTACTGTGTCTGGTTCTAAAGGGCACCAAATTGACTTGTATATTATAGTATAATAGGATAAGAATTAAGCAGCTGGAGAAATCAGGGTAAAGGGAGAGTATGGGTATGACAGTCAAAGGAAATGAGAAGTAAAGTTAGCATGCACAGATGCATTCATGGGCCCTCCACAGTTTCTAGAGCTGGGTAACGAATTTGGCTATAAGCTTTTCTGAGGCCAAAGCAAAAAAGGAAATACAGTACAATTCATTTTAAACAGTATTCCCAGATCCCTTAAGGTATGCCTTACGCATTGCTCAGAAGGAGGTCTCACTGAGCCTTTAAAGAGATGAGTGTGGGAGTCTCTTAAAGGGGACAAAAGACAAAGATTCAGGGGCCCAGAAACCCTTACCAAATTGACAAAATAAAAAAGATTCAGAGTTAAGGCATTTTGGTAGTCTCCTGAGGGTCCCTATTTACTCTATCACATGAAAATCTGTTTTTTTATGGTGCAGACATCACCATTACTTCATAACTCTAGAGTCTAGGTAAAACTCACCTTCCAAACTTTGGGTTGGGTTTGTGGCTCCCTAGACATGTTGGGTAAACACAGGGGACCCTGTGGTCTTGTAGCAGAGTCGTGTTCTAGCCTAGTCTAGTGCCTGTTCTGAAGTGGGTTTTGGGGAGCTCAGTTCTCATCAGGTCTGAACCCTCCTTGAACTGTCAGAGTTCATAGAAGCTTGCTTGAAAAAGACTCGAGGGTAGTTGGAGCTGAACTGTATGTTCAGGGCTCTTAATGGTAGGACAAAACTCTCCTAATATACTACTTAAATCTATAACATCCCCAACACCAGGAGATATTGAGTTATTACAGTTTTGATTTTGTCAAATGTCTTCTTACTTTTTGTTGTTTTGAATTTTGTAGAAACTTGAGCTGGATCGATTTATGCTTTATGCTCATGGGCCTGACCTTTGTAGAGAATCAGACCTTCGACATGCAATGGCTAATTGTTTTGAAGCATTAATAGGTAATTTCTCTTTCTATAATTTCGTTTCCTGGGTTTCTGAAGTGTCTGGAAAGCGCATAAAATTCAGTGTTGAGGCTTGGGGCAGAATTATTCCCAAAGCATATAAAGCACCAAGTGTAATACCTATCACCTTCTAGTGTAGGTATATTAGCTCCTCCAGAGCAGTGATTGTGCTTGCTCTTCTTTGTATTGCTCGTTCCTGAAATGGTGTCTGAAGTCATGTTGAGACTGTGTAGTTACTGAATTCCATTGATATGGAGATGGATTATTTTCCAGATTCAGTTCAGGATCACCTTCATAAATAAACAGAAATCAGGGTGCTAGTGAGGTCCCAATATTGTTTCCACTACATTTTAAACTATTTGCAAGATTACCTGTTGAAAAGCCTACATTTTAAAAATCCCAGGGCTCAAATCTTTGTAACTATTATTTATGCACTTGAAGCAGACTGATACAGACACTACTTCTCACTCAGCCACTTAATTTCCTCAGTTTCTTCTTTCACTGTAACCAGAATACAATTAGCTATTCGTAGAGGAAAGTTATGAGGAGTTACTTAGCTGGCGATCGTAAGTATGTTTTACAATATACTTGTTAAAAATGTTACAGTGGACTGAGAATTTCTTGATTTTTTAAAAATTTTTAGGTAAATAACTAAGTACATTTTATTTTTCGAAGGTCTTTGTACTTATCATTTTTGCCCTCTTCCTTTGAAAACGAAAATAAAAGCTTCCCGTTAAGTTTCATGCTGATGATGTAGCAAGAAAATGTTTAATAATCACCCACGGTCTTTTCACAGCTACGTCTATTTTTCACAGATATGTCTTTTTCAGAGAATTTGTCACATGGAATTACCGTGCTCTGTACACATAATGTTTTTGACAGGTAGTGTTATGGTTGGCTCCAGAGCCAGGCAGGCATGATTCAATTCCCAGTTCTGTCATTTATCAGCTCTGTCTTTGGCAAGTGATTTAACCTCTTTGAGCCTTGGTTTCTCCATCTATGATATGGAGATAAGATCACCTACCTCACAGAATTGTTGTCGATCTTAATATTAAACCATGGCAGCATCCAAACCAGAGCCAAGTTCTGATTCCTTAAACTTTCCCTCAGATCACCTAACACAGCCCAAATCCCGTAGGTCTTTTTTAATACCTTCTTAGTGAAATGCCCATGAAGGGCACATAAGAAAGTAAAAATGCTTTGCATGGTTCCTAGGGCATAAGCAGCCCTCACATCAAACTACTACTACTACTACTACTACTACTACTACTATGACTTATTACTATTTTATTATTACTATTATAACCATTGATAATAAATATATTTAGTCATCAAATGCTCTGGTAACTTTAGTTTCTAGTGATACATGGAAAATTGTCTTCCTAAAGAGGAGGATAAAAATATGCTTTCAAAAAAATATGACTCCTCCACTGTATAGTTATTTGAGTCTTGATACCCAATTAGACTACTGGTTTTGATTAATGCTAAAAGTGTCCAATTGCTTCATTATTTCAAATTAAAGGTAAAGATTACCTTGATTTTTATTTTATTTTATTTTTATTATTTTTTAATTTAAAGATTTATTTATTTTATTACATATCTCCCCTCCCCCCCCCGCTGCGGTGACGCGCCAAGACTGGTCATTGCGCAGGCACGGCTTTCCCCGCTTGTG
>PVKH010007071.1:0-20503 GCA_004027955.1 Chaetophractus vellerosus | reverse complement strand
CTACCCTGCAGGTTTCTTTCTGCAGGTTTTGAGGCAGATTTAGCAAGTAAATGGAGTTAAAAATTTTTTTTAAGTAACCTTTTTTTTTTTTGAGAAATAAGGTACCCAAAAGAAGGCCTCTTCTAGACCACCCCCTCCACTGAGGGGACCCTAAATAGGCTTGTGGAAATTTATCAAACACTTCCCATGCCTGACCCCCCCAGGTGAGCTGAAACTCTGATACTCCTCAATGCAGAACTATAAAATTGACTCCACCCTCTCCTGAGCCAAGCCTCCATAACCCAGGGTGGCTAGGTAAATCAGGCTTCCTCAGCAGATTCACCTCTCCCCTGAGCCCGGCACCACTTCAATCTGGCTGGTGTGCTCCCCAAAGCTGAAAGGGGGTCCAGGCAACCAAAGCCACAGAAAGGAAACCACTCTCTACCCTCTGCCAGAACCCTCCCACTCTCAGAGAATGCTCCCTCTCACCAGGTTGCCAGCAGGAAACAGGCTTAACCCAACCCTTTGCCCTGAGGGTGGGACTTAGCTGTCCACATCTGCAATTTCCAGCTCGGGAAAAATTCACAGTTTAATCTTAAGCAATCCACCTCCCTGTCCAGCTTCCTCCAGATCGATGTACCTAAGGATCTCGCTCTGTGGGCTCCCAGAACAGCCCACTTGGGCAGGTTCCTGTCCCAATCAGCCGTCCTCTGCAAGAGAGATGGTGAGTGCACACATAAACCAATGCCATATTGCCACCACTAGCCAGTGAAGAGTATTATATGTGAGCACTTGGTAAATGGCAAGTTCAAATTGAAATGTGCTATAAGTATAAAATACAAATCAGATTTTGAAGTCTTAGCATGAAAAGAATGGAAAATATCTTGTTAATAATTTTATATTGATTCCATGTTGAAATTTTAGTATTTTGGATGTAATATTGTTATTGGGTTAAATAAAATATCCTATTTAAATTAATTTCTCTTGTTTCTTTTTACTTTTGTAATATGACTGCTAGAAAATTTTAAATTATATATGAGGCTCATGTTATATTTCTATTGGACAGTGTTGCATTAGGTAGCTGTCAATGGCATGAATTTGTCTTCCATCTCAGGTCACTAGTGAGACAAAGCCTTGAATGTGAAGTATATTAGAAACCATATTTCATCAGAGGTGGGAAATTAGGATAGCCATTGTGTTCAAAGTGATCAGCAGTCCAAACAACTGCCCAGTTCCCAAATCCAAAGGGACATAACACCACTTCTGAGGCAGATGCCACTGTCATTTCATATTCTGTCATTTCAAATTTTTTTCTGCCCCAAGAAGGCACATGTCATCACATTTTCATTAACTCTATGGTGATATTTAAATAGTTGTACCAATAGCTAAAGCTGGGCTAAGACCAAATCCAATGGGATTCTCAGTGTGAGGACTCAGAAGTCCTCTGGGGAAATGGCTAGCTTAATGCTGCCACTGCATAAAATCATTTAGCCTATCCAATGTTTTTTGTCTGTCAAATTTAAGCCTGTGGGCTAATTTAATCTATGCCTAAAAGTGGCAAGCTTTTAAAATCCTAGTTACGATATTGTCATAAGCTTTCGTTGGTCTTGATTAATTTTTTTAAATGGATAGTCCTCCCTTTATGTGTAATTACTTCTATTTCCATCTTTTCCTGGGAAACTTTTTACACTTCATTTTTGTGCTATGACCCAATTTAAATTCCAGCTTTTCATGATTCTTTGGAAATGAGCAGATTCTCTTGATCTTCGATGTTTGGCAAAAGAAAAGAAAAAGCAATGAGAACAATGATTTCTTAGTGATTTCTTTCAATCTGTAAATAAGCTATACTTTTAAAAATGAATTTAAAAAGAAGACAAGATCTCTCTTCAGCTATTGTGGTAGAACAGGCAACCTTTTATTTTTGGTAGCTTTCTCACTCACTGGCCTCAGGCCTGGGTTTTTTAGTTCCTTCAACTGGCCTCAGCTCCCTCCACTTCAAGTCCTTTTCATGTGCTTTTCAATCTGAAAGGCTCATCTTCCCACTTAGCTCAACCTTCATTCTTACCTTCAGCTTTCTGCTGAAATGTCATTTACTCATAGAAGGTTTTCCTGGATGACTTTCTCACCTCAAGCTCACTCTCCCCATTATATGCTATCATAAGCTTTTCATAATTTTATGCCAAATAACTAGTTCTAAATGTCTGTCTCTCCCCTAGCACCCTGCACAGTGCCTGGCCTAAGGCCGATGCTGGGCAGAAAGTCATTCTATGTACCTGTTTGAGATGATACCAACCTAGAAGAGGTTGGAAACATATAGATATCCATATAATTACTCGAGGGGGTATAAAAATTAATAAATATTCAATTTTATCCCAACACTGATTCATGGGACATCACACAATATAAGCATCATCTTTGAAAAAAAAATTCCTAATCAAACCCAGTTAAAGGTAACCATGCTATATCGGCGGCTATGGCTAAGCAGTACGCTAAGTTTTCTTTAATAATATTAAATTTACAAATAAAAAGCATTAGTAAATTGTATGTAACTAAAAATGCAGCCAGACTGGCTATCTTTCCATCAAGCAAATTAATTTAAAAGTTTCAGTCACAAATTTTACTTTTAATGGCTGCTTAATTAACTCCAAGTAAATAAACCCATGCCCTGTCATTACTCTGTTAGCCAGAGCTAGCATATTTCCCCTCACTAACCACTAAGGCAAACTAGCATTAGGTTCAAAGAATGAATCAAACAATTAGAGTTAAATTAGTTTTCTAATTATGCTCAAATTAAACATTTGCAATCTTTCAGAATATAATCAACCAAGAGGAAGGAAAATGATTAATGAGAAAAAAACAGCTCGTTCATTCATAATAGATGTTTGGAAAAGAAAACAGGTATCTCTCATCTTAGAAAAATTATGGTGATAGCTAAAATCAATCTATTTCATTATTTAATGAATAACTGAGGTGTGTGTTACATTAACTTCTAAATAGAATAATTGATCTTCCTTGAATTTGAAATATACTCACTCATTTTAAAAAACTAATTAACTAGTTTATTAGACCTGTCATTAACTTCACACACTAATATATTAATATATTCTTCCTTAAAATTGTCTCAATTTTTCTTTCTAGTAAAATACCCAGAAATATAAAACATTTCATTTAAAATGTCATCCCACTTAACTTTAGTCTTTAAAAAATCAAACTGCATCAGATATATAACCATATTATATATATATAACCATATCATATATAATATATACAATTTATTGATTATCAGATATTAACATTTCCTGATCACCCCCTTATGAGCTCCCTTTCCTGCCATTAACTTCCTACTCTCTGCCTTCCAGCTATAATAACTTTTTCTCAGTTTTTTAAACATGCCATATTCCTTCTTACCTGAGGGTCTTTGTTCTTTGCTAGAAGGCTCTTTCCCTATTCGTTGCCTCCTTATTTCCTACTAATTGTTGGGAGTCTGGCTCAAGTATCACTTTATCAAGGAAGTCAGCTGTGTTCTTAAAGTCATTGTCCCTACTTTTGCCCCCTCAAAGCCCTCTGGCTTTCTGCTTCATATAACATCAGTTCTTATAACATCAGTAACTTTAAAAGTAATTGCTAATGGTTGTTGAGCATCTATCTCTAAAGAATCGCTGACAGGAATCACTAAGAACCATAAATATTGCAGTAACGGAAGAACATGTAATATTGATATAAAGATAGTGGTTATCAAAGGTTCTGAGGGGAAGAGGAGGGAATAACAGGTGGAACACGGGGCATTTTTTTGGCCATTGGAATTAAGTATAAACCACAATGTAAACTGTAGATCTTGATTAGTAGCAAAACTTCAATATTTATTCATCAATTGTAACAAATGTACCACACTATTCTAAGAGGTCATTAAGAGGGGAAGATGGGGGGGGGTAGGGTATATGGGAATCCCTTACACTTTCAATGTAACTTGTCTGTAATCTAAAACCTCTTTTTAAAATAAAGTTTATTATATATTTTTTTAAATCACAGATTAAGATCCTTCACCTGGAGTTGCTTGCTTACACTAAATTTTGTGGTCAGGAGGTGTGAGCAATGAAACCTAAATTGGAAAACTCAGAGTTTCCATATAATGCCCAGCAAAGTGAAATCTAGCATTTCAGACTCTTTAGTTCTCTTAGTACAAAAGTGATCTAGGACCATTAAACTGGCCACCACCTAAATGCCCACAATTAGTCAAGTGTCCAGCTGGCAGGTCGCTGCTGCCCCTTTCCATACTCTGCCCCAACATTTCCTAGTCCCTACCCTGAAAGGAACAGAAAGAACATGCTAGCAGAAGTCACCTAATTACTCTCTGGAGCAGAGGGATAGGGTGGACACCATCCTGCTGTCAAGAACATTTCCTTCTCCTCCCCCCTCCCCAAAAATCTTCATACTTTTATGGGAAGAGTTTTCTTTTGCTCATTTGGGTTAGTTTTTCCAGGGAAAACTCAAACCAGTTAACAGTTCACCTCATTTGAAGAGCAGTCATAGCTAGTAGTCAAGATCTCAAAGTGGGACAAGGTACAACATCTTCCCCCAAAACGGAAAGTCAAAGTCTGATTAGAACAAGTATAATTCACCTGGGTTTACATTGTAGCTTAGCAGGTACTATGTAGTGACAAAATCCTGAACAGATGTCAGATTTAATTCTAATTCTGTTTATGCCATTTAGCGGTGAAACCTCAAATAAGTCATTTAACCTCCTTAAGTCTTCCTTCTTGTCTCAAAAGTAAAAGAGATGAGCTAAATAACTATTTAGCCTTTTCAGGTTTGTGATTCTACCTTAATTCTTGAAACAACACAGATTGCTTCCTAATATTGTAGCTTCCTTAGTCCCTACCATAAACTGTGTCTAACACTCCTTCTTCAGCAGGCTTGTTATATCTGCATTGTTACATTTAACATGTTTTGGGTAGCTTCATTCAGCAGTGTAGCCTGTCAGAAGTACTTGCATATTTACATTGTAATGGTACTTCGGAGCAATTAAGATATCAATAGAACTATTATGATTTCAATGCGGCCATAACAGCTTATAGGCATAGCTAGCATTAGAGATAAAATTTTTATGAGACATACTCAAGCTACAGCACAAAGCAGCAGTTTTTCCAAATATAAATAGTTGAGGCATTAAGCACTTTGGTTCTAAAAGACTAAGGGAAATTGACATACACTAAACTATGATGCCAGTGTGAGGAGAAGAAAGCTTAAATTTGCTGAAGGAAAAAAAAAACAAAAAAACAGTTGTAATAGTCTGTCTGGCTGCTCCATAACTGCAAAATGGTTTAACCTATGTATGCTGCTTTCAGTCAAAATTATGATGGTCTGAGTCAAAAAAAATATAGGTAATTATCAAATTCAACGCATGTAACATCAAATCACTGAAACAATAAACTGATGTTTTAAATCTATCGATATATTTTTCTGAGACTTTCAGATATTCTAGAAATCTAACTCAAATACTCTTTCATAACTTTTATGTCATGGAAAAAAAATTGTGCGTGTGTGTGTATTATCCAAAACAAAGGGGAATTCTATATCTATAACGTAACCTTTGTTGTACTAAGTAAGGGAAGTGACTGAGAGAAGTGAGGGGTTCTGAAAAGGGAGAGAGTTACTGGCGGGGGAGATGTGGAGATATGGAAGGGAGACAGCAAGAATCGGAGAGAGTTTTAGGGCATTTGGAGAGAGGGAGCTCAGAGATTTAAGGGCCAAAATTCACTTTTGTGAGATATGTAGAGGGTGAGAAATATAGCTGGACTTTATTAGTGCAATCCTGCTTTGGCTTTCTTCAAGAGACTCAAGTGAATATTTTAAATTGCTTTTCGGAACATTTGACCACTGGGCTGGTTTTATTCCTGATGGCCAACATCTCAAGAGTGCACTTTAAAGCTGCTTAGATTTATCTGTTACATTTACATTTTTACAAAGTAATGAAAACCAATTACTGAAAGAACTAAACCACTAAGGACTCCATCTTACAGTCCTTTCTGGAGGCACGGTATTGTTACTCTTACCTCCACATTAGGTTCTAAGCCAGAATAGGTGTTCAATAAAAGTAGGGTTGAAGGATGGATGAGTGGATGGCGTCCATCTACACATAGTAGATAAGGCTATTATACAGATAATCTAAGCAAAACAAAAGGAAAAGTATTCTTGGTACAAATTATTGCAAATAATTTCCTTAATTATTTCACTTATGACTTAGTCAATGCTTCAATTCATTAAATAATTTCTTCATGTGCAAAAGTTTTATTAAATAACAAAATTCAATCAAAAAGTAATAACCTACTGTGTGGGAGAGAGGGCGGTCTACAGTCTGAACTGTGGTCCATGCTTGGTGGCAAAGCCCCAAAATATTACAGGTGATGTGTCACACTGATGAAGGATGTATATGTGGGAGGTTGTGGGAGGTGGGGCATATGGTACTCCTAAAATTTCTGTGTAACATTTATGTAAATCGATGTATCCTAAAAAAATTAAAATTAAAAAAAAAAAAGTAATAACCTTGTCTGTGAACTGGATCTAAATTCTAATGCCTCTTCAATAGATTACAAACAAAAAGAATGAGTTTAAAGTCATACAGTAGATCTTTGGCAGAATAAGAATCAAAAGGCACAACTTTGTTTACATCTGATGCCGGTTTGCCCCGGAGTCACAGTAACTTTCTGCCAAAGGCAGGGGATGTTTAACATCTTTATCATAATTTCAGAAATCATATCAAGTAGTAGTCTAAAGGAAAAATATTCACCATGGCAACAATTTAACATAGGTAGATTTGAAAATTTGACAGAATTTTATCCCACCTTCTACCACTTTACCCACATAATCAATACACATACTTTTAGCCAAAAGGTGAAGTAAGCAAACTTTACTTTCCATGCCCACCCTTGGCCAAACAAACTTCATCTGATCCCTCCTCCCACTACCTCTCCAGAGATTTAGGGGCGCTCTTATTACTTCTCTGTCTCCTTCTAGTTCCCATCCTCCCCTACTTAGCAAGCAATTTGAGAGTAAGCAGATGCATGCATTGATGCATTCATTATAGCTAAAAATATTACCTAAGAGTGACACATTCGGAATTACCAAACTTCAGTGTTTTAATCCAAAGTAGTGGTTAAAATCATGGTGTGGATCAGTGGTTGGCAGGTGGCATGCATTTTGACACTTTTAGGTCTCATTATCTCTACTTTACTTAGGCCAAGCACATTCCTGTATATGACCTATCCATCTCTCTGCTATGAACACAGTATTATAAGAAATTACTTGGTCATTTAAAACATGCAAAATATCTCAGGAGTAATCACATACCTTACCTCAACCTCATAATTCAGACTGAGGGGAATTAGTGAAGTTTATTTTCTAATATGTTAAGAAATTGAAACTTCATTGATTTCTAGTACTAATAAATGTTACCTCATCAGGGAATGCTCTAAGAAAAAGTTAAAACTGATTTCCAGTCTCATGAAATATTTATATATTAATGCAGGGTAAACTATATGGAAACAATCTGGTTATTTTACCATGTTCATCAATAATATCTCTAAAATTATATTTACATTATTAATTTCCTTGGTTATCCCAATTTTCTCAAATAAAAAAATAAATTTCATTTTGTTTCTCTCTGAATATTCCACATTTTTTAAGCTGGAAATAGTCTTGTTAATGATGATTGTGTATCTTTTTTCAGAATAAAGTTTCTATTCTTTTTAAAAGCTTATATTTTGAAACCAAAATAAAATGTAATTTTTCCTTTTAGGTTTTACTGGAACAGCTTAACTTTACTACCATTTTAACAAGAGTTATCACATTGATTTTCACATTTAAACTGAACTACAGCTACCCCAACTGTCCACCCAGAAAAGAAGGCCAAATGATAATGTAATTTCTATGGGGGCTGCACAGAGTCTGAGCAAGAAGGTCAGACTTTAAATAACCTTGCTAACATTTCTTTAATTTTCTCCTTGGCTCCATTTACAGCTACCAGGTTGAGGGGAGGAAAATAGTTGTTTGGTCACAAGATGATTGCCAGCTTTTGTGAGCCGCCCTGATAATTACAAAGCTTGGAATGTTTTTTTTTTTCATATTTTATCTTGTAATATTAATTTTTATGCTATCTTTCTTTTGAAACCACAATTCTTTCTAACCTGGACTGGAAATTAAAGAAGATGGCTTCTTGCCAGCCACGTGAACACAGAGATGAGACTGATCATCTCTGGACCTGGATGACTGTTTCTGAAGCCTTACCCTATAAACTTCTGAGAGAATGAGTGATGGTAAGCAGTCAAATCAAATCTAGCCAAGTCCTTTTCACTTAGAGTTCACTATCCCCCCACCCTCTTATAGTCAAGCCTATTCCTTTATCCCACAGCTGTGAAATAAAAATTTTAATGCTCATCTGCCTGAACAGCTCCTCTTGTACCTCCATCCTGAATGCCATTTTATGAAGTAAAATTTTATTCAGGTTACAAATAAATTCTCCACTGTGAGAAGAAAAAAAAAAAAAAGAAGGTAGGAATACAGTGTAAAGTGCAGTTTTTGGGTTCCTCTAATGAGATCTAGGCTTAATACAATATTTTTGGATTAGAATTCATTAGGGCAACATCTTCAAAGGTGAAAAATAGTGTGCTCTTTAGGGTATAGGTGTCATCTGTGTCACAGTGTGTAAATTCCATAAGTGCACATAAAATTCAATTTTATTAATAGCATCTTTCCATTATGTGAACTGCAATAGTAACATCAATTTTTAAATGTGTGAGTTCTAATGCCATATCTAAAGGCTTGAATATTCAGTTCCATAGGGATCTTCAAAAGTAATAGAATCATGTTGACGTATTAAATTAAATGAGACTCAAAATGCCAGGTGAATTATATAATGCCTCTTGTTGCTAACCTTTGTTACACTAGTAAATATCCTTAAGAAGATAAGTGAATCAGTAATGGCCTTTAAACCTAGAAAAGACAGAAGCAGAGAGATTTAACTTAAGGAAATAATCTCAAGAGCAAAACATTTATTTGAAGCAATAAATTAAATTCTCACTGAAATAAATAACTGCCAATTATCTGAAATTTCATAATTAAGCTCTCATTTTTTAAAAAGTGGAAAATTAGAATATACAATTGAGACACTTTTCTAGTTTCTAGATTCTATGACTATGCATTCCACAGTGTCAGGTATCCTCCATTACAATATGATAAGAGAAGATTCAAAATAAAGGCCAAATTTTTAACTTTTAAAATTATATATGCCCCTACAAGGAGTTATAGAGCACTTTTAAAAACATCATGACTATCAATTCCCTAAAGCCAGTCATATTTCTATAAGCATGGAATCATTTCCACTATTGGCCTAATGTATGACCCAGTAAAATTAATGTATCACTCAGTCTTTCCCTAATTTCCACTATAAAAAAATATAAATGAATACTCAATATATGCAACAGAACCTCTTGCAAGCTGAGTAAAACAAAATGTTTGTTCAAAACCAGGATGGAATATATACTATATGCTTCAGTGTTGCACACCTAAAGAAATAATATCCCAACCCAATTTTGTATTTAAAATATGCAGAGTACCTAATGATTAAGAAAGTGAATTTCTCCCTCTTGTGCTGTTCATTTTCAAGTAAATACTTTAGCTAATGTTTTACTTCAGTAATCATCCTTTCTACATCAGTCCTTTGGAATGAATGTTTTCATTCTTCTAGGAATTTTATAAAATGAACAAAATACCTACCCAACCTCTTCTAAAGGAAAGACTTCTGAGTAAAATGTTTTCATGTATCTTAACTGCTAACTCATCATTCTGAAGACATACTGGCAATATGTGTAGATTTAAAGCTGTGCTCTTTTAAGTATGAGATTGAGACTGTCTTCAATTCTAGTTGTAAACCGCTGAGGAATTTTACTTTGATTCATTAATATTCCCTCTTAATAGAAATTATAAGGCACAGCAGAGGGCCAAGCTATGGTTAGCAGTTATGATGGCAAAGTAGAAGAGACTACTAATGGCAGGTAATCATGCAACTGCCTTAATGCCCAGTGACAGGAGTTCATGTCAAGCCATTAGAGAGATACAAAGGCACATAGTCTAGCAGTTTTCTAAAATCATTTACTTGAACATTCTATTTCACGGTGTAGAAAGCCACAATGAACATATGCACAGGCCTGACAAATGGAGAAAAAATCTCCTGGCAAATAAATAAGTAAATAAATAAATCACTCAAATTGCTATGCACTTCAATGAGATATTTTTTTGAAGTGAAGAGCATATTTGGGTTAAAATCAAAGTAAGAAGATTAGGGGAGGTGGGAAGATGAAATAGTAGGAAGCACTAGGGATCAGTACCTCCATCAAAACAACCATTGAACTAGCAGGAACCGTCTAAAGCAATCGTTTTGAAACTCCAGAGTCTAAGGGAACACTGTGCAGCACACAAGGAAAAGCAGGAGGGAGAGGCTGGTAAACTGTGGTAAATACTGGTGCTTTCACACTCCCTGCAGCAGGTACCATCCCCCCAGCCACCAGCCTCATGACAGGCAGCAGTGGGGACTACAGCTGGAACTCCTGGCAGAACTTGCTGGTACCTGAGTGGGACATAAAGAACTAGTTCTCAAAGCTCCTGGGACGTGTGGTCAGATTACTGATAACTATTTTTGATCAGTGACTTCAGATCACTGGGGAACAGTTCTAAGGGTGGCCATTATTCCATCCCCTCTCAGGCAAAAGTGGCAAAGGAATCTTAAATACAATAACCTTCCTCAAACCTATGGATAACAGTTAAAGGACTGCATTAAAGCCATAGAAGGGGGCCGGCTGGATAGCCCAGTGGATAGGGCGTCGGCATACCACATGGGAGGCCCTGGGTTCGGTTCCCGGGGACCTCTCCTAGCGGGCAGACTGCCTTGAGAATGGCAAGCCGCCAAGGGCGGGCCAGTGCCGCCGTGGGCAGGGCAGAAAGCTGCCATGGACAGGGCAAAAGCCGCCACGGGCAGGGCAGGTCGCCCACGAATGGAGCACAGCCAGCCACCCACGAACTGAAAGCCGACCGTGAATGGAAGCAGAAGCCGCCCACAAGCGGGGAAAGCCGCACCTGCGCAGTGACCAGTCTCGGCACGTCACCGCAGCGGGGGGGAGGGGAGAAATGTAATAAAATAAATAAATCTTAAAAAAAAAAAAAAAAGCCATAGAAGAAGCTCCTGGCACCCTTGCTAAACCCTCCCAAACCCCTCCATAATGCGGAGTGAAGCCAGTTTGCACTCCTATTGTGGGTCACTGGCCCTGTTCCAGCTGGAGCAAAGTGGCCCCTGTGTGCATACTGGGGTGAATATATGTCAGCATCAACTATTTGGGTAGAATTCTGAGGGATGAGCCAGGCAACCTACCTTGGGCTCATCTTCCCTGAGGGCAGAGAAGCAACCTGCAGACAGCAGATAAACGAAAGCTGAGGAAGTTCCTCACCACAAGACCTGCCCTACAAGCAATGCTAAATCAAATTCTTCAGACTGGAAGGAAAGATACTACACAGTGATCCAAAGCAGCGTAAAGAAAGATCTCTGGTAAAGGTAACCAAATGGGTAAGTATAAATGTCAGTGCTATTGTATTATATTGTTGGTATGTAACGCCACTTCTTACTTCTTATAGGTGTTAAAATGTAAATGCATAAAAAATAATGGTTAATCTATGCTTTTGGACATACAATGAACAAAAATATTTTGTAAAAGAACAAAATAAAGGTGAGTGATGGAGAAGTATAGGAACAGTGTATGTGTATGTTATTGAAGTTAATTTGGTATCAAATCAGATTGCTATATATTTAGGATGTTAAATTTTAACCCCGTGGTAACCACAAAAATATATATAAAGTACATTCAGGAAAAAATGAGAAGGATCTCTGTATTAGTCAGCCAAAAGAGGTGCTGATACAAAGTACCAGAAATCTGTTGGCTTTTATAAAGGGTATTTATGGGGGGTAGAAGCTTACAGTTACCAGGCCAAAAAGCATGAGTTACTTCCCTCACCAAAGTCTGTTGCCATGTGTTGGGCAAGATAGCTGCCAATGTCTGCAAGGGTCCAGCTTTCCTCTTCCTCTTAAGGCTCCATGGTCCCAGCTTCTTCCAATATCAGCTGTAGGCTGGGATAAGTCTCATCTCTCTCCCAGGGCTTGTTTCTCTCTGGGGTCAGCTGCTCTGTTCTCTCCACAAGGTCAGCTATAGACCATCAAGCTCTCTCTCTTCCCGGGGTTCTGCCATGTCTATGGAGCCATCTCTATTCCTCTGTGTTCTCCTGGTGTTCCAGTAGCAAAAACTCTCTAACTCCCTTCTCTGCCATGTAGTTTTCTCTGTAAGTCCCCTTGGTGGGTGGGCATTCAACAATCAAAACCCTCATCATAATTTAATCAAGTTAACATGAAACCTCTTAAGTTAATGCAATCTAATATGCCCAGAGGAACAGACCAATTTACAAACATAATCCAATATCTATTTTTGGAATTCATAAATAATACCAAACTGCTACAGTCTCAAACAGAACAATACAAAAAAATCAAATAAATACAGAAGTAGGCATTAACAGGAGAATTGAAGGTCAAAAGGTATAAGGCTTGCAAAGACAAAATAGAAAAATGGCAGAAGAAATTCCTCCATTATCAGTAGTTATTTTAAATATGAATGGATTAAACTTCCCAGTCAAAATGCAGAGAGTGACACAATGATTTAAAAAAAAAAAAAAGATGACCCAGCCACCCAACCACATGCTGTTTACAAGTGACTTACCTTAAATTCAAGCAAAAGCAGGTTGAAAGTGAAAGGATGGAAATATATATACCATGGAAATGGTAAACAAAAGAGATCTGTGTTATCTATACTCTCTGTATTAGTCAGCCAAAGGGGTGTTTCGCAATATACCAATAATTGGTTGGCCTTTATAAGGGGTATTTATTTGGGGTAGAAGCTTATAGTTACCGGGCCACAAAGCATAAATTTCTTCCCTCACCAAAGTCCAAGTGTTGAAGCAAGACAGCTGCCGATGTCTCCAGGGTTCAGGCTTCTGGGTTCCTCTGTTCCCGGGGCTGCATTTCTCTCTGGGCTTAGCTTCTGTTTCCTCCACACGTTCAGCTGTAGACCATGAGGCTCTCTATGCTTTTGCGTCTCTCCACAAGGTCACCTGTAGACTATTGGGCGAACGGCTCACTTGTCTTCTCCTGAAGCGCTCCTCTCCAACATCAGAACTGCTTCTAAAATCTGCTTCTCAAATCTTTATCTTTTGTCTAGCTTTTTATACTTCAGACCACACCCACCGAGGGGTGGGGCTCAATGTCCCACTGACGTGGCAGTTAACGCCCCAATCAGACCCAGATTAAGAAATCAGTCTACAAGCATGATTCAATTTCTATTTTTGGAATTCATAATTACATAAAACTGTCAAACCATTACACTATCATAAAAAAAGGATTAAGTAAAAACTCTTATGGGGTCATTATGTACTGATAAAGGGGTCAATTAAAAAAGAAGTCGTAACAATTATAAATACATATGCACATACACCAGAGACCCAAAATATATGAAGTAAATATTGAGAGATTTTATGGGAGAAATAGATGATTCTACATTAATAATATGAGACTTCAATATACCACTTTCAATATTGGATAGAACTCCTAGACTGCAAGTCAATAAGGAAATGGAAGACTTGAATGATACTCTAAACCAACTAGAACTTCAGAAATATATAGGACACTTCACCCAATAGCAGCAGAATATACCTACTTCTCTGCCGAGGCCAGCTCGGCAGAACAGTACCTAAAGTAAGGGGGGGGCGGGCGCAAGATTGAAAAGAAAATTTAACAAAAGAGACAAAGAAACAGGAACAGTGGGGGTAAGGTGGACCAAGAGGAGCTGCAACCTCAAGGCACCTGGACAGAATTCAGCTTTATTTTTATATGCATGATACAGATAATGGTTCTGAAGTTTTGTGCAGTAAGTTCCTGCCTGGGCACAGTTTGGGCCCTTGAGCTCATTAGATAACAGACAAGGGAATACAAAGACTTTTACAGAAATTCTAACCTATATGGAATTCTGAGAATTCTCTGGCCTGGTCTAGTTTACTAGTTTGCTACTTGTAGCAGCTATGCCAGCTCACTTGCTTATCTGTGACATCGTGGACTGTTATTAACACCTCCAGGGGCCCTACTTCTCTAGGGCACATGGATCACTCCACAGGATAGACCATCAGGATAGACCATATGTTAGGTCACAAAACAAGTCTCAATAAATTCAAAACTATTGACATCATACAACATCATCTCTCTGATCACAATGGAATGAAATTAGAAATCAACACAAGGAGAAATGGAAAATTAATAACTGGGTGGAAATTAAACATACATACAGTCTATGGGTCCAAGAATAAATCACAAGGAAAATTAGGAAATATTTTGAGATGAATGAAAATTAAAACCCAACATACCAAAACTATGGGATGCAGCAAAGGCAGTGCTAAGAGGAAAATTTATAGCTCTAAATGTTTACATTAAAAAAGAAAGATCTCAAATCAGAAACCTAACCTTAAAACTAGAAATCTGGAAAAAGAAGAGTAAACTAAAACCCAGAGTGAGCAGAAGAAAGGAAATAAAGATTATAGCAGAGATAAATGAAATAGAGAATTAAAAAAAAAAATAGAGTCAACAAAACCCAAAGTTGGTTCACTGAAAAGATCAATAAAACTGACAAACATTTAGCTAGTTGGCCAGAAAAAAAAAGAGAGAAGATACAAATAACTAAAATCAGAAATGAAAAGGAGGACATAACTGTAGACCCCACAGAAATACAAAGGATTATACAAGGATACTACAAAAAATTGTATGCCAGGAAACAAGTTAATGTAGATGAAATGGATAAATACCTAGAAATATGCAAACTACCTATACTGACAAAAAGAAATAGAAGATCTCAACAAACCATTTACTAGTAAAGAGATTAAATCTGTAAAACCATCTAAGTAAAGCCCAGGACCAGATGGCTTCACTTGTGAATCTTCCCAAACTTTCCAAGAAGAATTAATACCAATCCTCCCAAACTCTTCCAAAAAAAACTGAAGAGAGGGAATATTCTCCATTTCATTCTGTGAGGCCAAAATCACCCTCACAGCAAAGCCACATAAAGATACCACAAGAAAAGAAAATTACAGACTAATATCTCTTATAAATATAGATACAAAAATCCTCACAAAATACTAGCAAGTCAAATCTAACAATACATTGCAAGAATTACACACCATTATCAAGTCGTATAGCCCAGACATGCAAGGATGGTTCAACAAGAGAAAAAACAATTTTTAAAAAATATGATCATCTCAATTGATGCAGAACAGGCATCTGAAGAAATCTGGCATCCCTTCTTGATAAAAACCACTTAGAATACTAAGAATAGAAGGAAACTTACTCAGTTTGATAAAGGGAATCAGTCTTACTTTGCCACAGTGCTGACAATGCAAAGTACTAGAAATGGGTTGGCTTTTATAATAGGAATTTTATTAGGGGAAAATCTAACTGTTCCAAGGCCATGAAATGTCCAAATCAAAGTACCATCATAGATGCTTTCTCACCAAAGTTAGGTGCTGGTCATCCTGGTGTCCTGCCACATGGCGGGTGGCTAATGTCTGCCAAGGTCCCTGCCTTCCCCTCCATAATCTACTGACTCCTGGAGGTCAGCTGTGGGCAACCAGGCATATGGTTCATCTCTTCAGCCTTAAGCTGTTCCATGGACCCAGCCCCTCAGGGGACTCTTTCTGTGCATTTGTTATCTGCTGATTCCAGACTCTGGGACCTCTCTCAGCCTCCTGGGCTTCTCTGCTTTCTTGCAGTCCTTTCTCTCACATGGAAAGATCAAAATGGTGGCTTACTTTCTCTGTGCCTCCTCCTTTGTGTATTCATTTACATAAGGCCCAGAAAAAGGGCAAAGATTCAAATTGAATCATACTTCACTGATGTAGTCAAATCGAAATCTATCTAATGTAGGGATCTAATCAAGGTCCCTTAACAGAATCTAATGCAATCAAAGGGCCTCACACCCACAGGAATGGATTAGTTGAAAAACATAATCTTTTGGGGGGATTCACTAATTCAAACTGCCACAGCATCTATGTAAAACCCACAGCAAATATCATACTCAGTGGTGAATGAATGATAGCTTTCTCTCTAATATCAGGAAAAAGACAATGATGCCCACTGTCACCACTGATATTCAATGCTGTATGGGAAGTTCTGACTAGAGCAGTGTCTTAGTCAGCCAAAGGGGTGCTGATGCAAAATACCAGAAATCTGTTGACTTTTATAAAGGGTATTTATTTGGGGTAGAAGTTTACAGTTACCAGGCCATAAAGCATAAGTTACTTCCCTCACCAAACTTTGTGAGGGTTCAGGCTTCCTGGGCTCCTCTCTTCCTGGGGCTTGATTGTCTCCAGGTTCAGCTGCTTGTTCTCTCCACAAGGCCAGCTGTAGACTATCAGGCCTTCTCTCCTTCCTCACAACCAAGCTCCTCTGTATGCTTACTTCCCTGGGCTCCAGCTCAAGACTCCAACATCAAAACTCCAACTCAAAACTCCAACTAACTCCTCTGCTCTGCCATGTAGTTTTATCTCTGAGTCCCTGCCCACAAAGGGACAGGGACTCAATGTCCTACTGACATGGCCCAATCAAAGCCCTAATCATAACTTAATCATGCCCAGAGGAACAAACCAGTTTATAAGCATAATCCATATTTATTTTTGGAATTCACACAAAATGCCAGACTGCTACAAGCAGTTAGGAAAAAGAAAAAAATAAAAGGCATCCAAAATGGAAAGGAAGATGTAAAACTTTCCTATTTGCAGATGACATGATCCTATATACAGAAAATGCAGGGAAAAAACTCAACAAAGCTCCTAGAACTAATAAAAGAATTCAGCAAAGTGGTACAAGGCATAGATAAAAAATCAACATGCAAAAATTATTAGTATTTCTGTATACTAGTAATGAACAATCTGAAGAAGGAATCAAGAAAAAAATCCATTTACAATAGCAACTAAAAGAATCATATATCTAGTAATAATTTAAACACGGATGTAAAAAAACATACACAGAAAACAAAACTTTGCTAAAAGAAATCAGAGAAGATCCAAATAATTGGAAGGACTTTCCATGTTCATGGATCGGAAGCCTAAATATTGTACAAATTTCAATTCTATCCAAAATGATTTACAGATTCAATGCCATCCCAATCAAAATTATAACAGCCGTCTTTGCAGAAATGGAAAAGCCAATCATCAATTTTATTTGGAAGGAAAGGGGCCCTAAATAATTGTCAAAGTCATTTTGAAAAAGAAGAACAAAGTTGGAGGACTTACATTTCCTGATCTTAAAATTCATCACAAAGTCACAGTAATCAAAACATCATGGTACTGGCATAAGCAGGGCAGGGCCCCACTCTCTTACAAAACAATGGAGGAAGGACAAAAAGCTGGCCGAGGGAGCTGCTTGGGGGAAATGCAGACCAGGAGAGTGCTGTCAATTGTCCAGGAAGGAGAGGGACAGAGAGATGAAAAGGCCAAAACAAAACAATGAGTTACTTGCCCTCATGGGTATGAAAAGTACCCACCCCCACCCTAAAGGCAAACAGTCTCAGTAAAACCTGTAGCTCACTACAGCCAATGGAGAGTGTAACAGAGGTCTTCCTCCCTGGGAAGACAGGAGTAAAAATTTTCACTATTTGCTGATGATATGATTCTAAACCTAGAAAATCCTGAAAATTCCACAACAAAGCTAATAGAACTAATAGACGAGTTTGGCAAAGTGCAAGGATGCCAAAAAAAAAAAAAATCGGTAGCTTTCTATACACTGCTAATGAGAAATCTGAGGAGAAATAAAAAGAAATCCCATTTACAATAGTGATTAAAAGAATCAAATAGTTAGGAATAAACTTAATCAAGGACATAGAGGACCTCTGTTCAGAAAACTACAAAACATTGCTAAAAGAAACCAAAGAAGACCTAAATAAATGGAAGAACATTTCATGATCATTGACTGGAAGACTAAATATCATTAAGATGTCAATTCTATTCAAACTGATTTACTGATTCAACCCAATCCCAATAAAAATTCCAACATCCTTTTCTGCAGAAATGGAAAAGCCAAATATCAAATTTATTTGGAAGGGTAGGGAGCTCTGAAGAGCCATAAATGTCTTTAAAAAGAAGAATGAAGTTCGATCTTGACTTTAAAGCATATTATATAGCTACTGTGGTAAAAAACAGCATGGTACTGACATAAAGATAGACATATTGACCAATGGAATTGAACTGAGAATTCAGACATAGACCCTCAAATCTACAGTCAGTGATTTTTGACAAGGCTGTCAAACCCCACCCAGTTGGGTCAGAACAGTCTATTCAACAAATGTTGCTCCAAGAACTGCATATCCAGAGCTAAATGAAAGAAAGAGAACCCCCCTATTTCACACCTTTTCATACAAAAATTAACTCAAAATCAATCAAGGACCTAAATATAAAAGCAACAACCATAAAACCCCTAGAAGAAAATGTAGGGAAACATTTTCGAGATCTTGTGGTAGGTGGTGATGTTTTAATCCTTATATCCAAAGCATAAGCAATGAAAGAAAATATAGATAAATGGGACCTCCTCAAAATTAAACACTTTTGTGTTTCAAATGACTTTGTTAAGAAGGTGAAAAGGCAGCCTACTCAATGAGAGAAAATCCAGAAACCACAGATCCGATAAGGAGTTTATCTCCATTTTATATAAAGAGATCATACAATTCAACAATAAAAAGATAAGCAACCCAATTAAAAAAATAGGTAGAAGATTTGAACAGACATTTTTCCAAAGAAGAAATACAAATGGCTAAAAAGCATGTGAAGAGATGTTCAACATCACTATTAGGGAAATGGAGATCAAAACTACAATGAGATACCATTTCATGCCTTACAGAATGGCCATTATTAAAAAAAAAAACAGTGAACTACAAGTGCTGGAGAGGACGTGGAGAAATAGGAACACTCCTTCACAGTTGGTGGGAATGTTAAATGTCTGTGGAGGATGGTTTGGTTGTTGCTCTGGAAGTTAAATATGTAAAACTTCTATATGATCTAGGAATATATTCAGAAGAACTGAAAGCAAAGACACAAACAGACATTTGCACACTGATGTTCATAGTGTCATTATTCACAATTGCTAAAAGATAGAAACAACCCAAGTTTAAATCAACCAATGACTGGCTAAACAAAATGTGGTATATACAAATGATGGAGTAGTAAGCAGCTGTAAGAAGAAATGAAATCAGGGCTCATATGACAACATAGATGAACCTGGAGGACATTATGTTGAGGGAAATAAGGCAGACACAAAAGGACAAATATTGTATGGTGTC
The DNA here is from genome assembly GCA_004027955.1 of Chaetophractus vellerosus. Classification (NCBI taxonomy): domain Eukaryota; kingdom Metazoa; phylum Chordata; class Mammalia; order Cingulata; family Chlamyphoridae; genus Chaetophractus; species Chaetophractus vellerosus. The sequence continues at coordinate 1,067 of PVKH010007071.1, read as the reverse complement.
ACTAATATGAACTGAATAAGATGACTATAAACTCACAGCTTGTCTGCATTTGTCAAAGAGGTGCCAATGCAAAGTATGTTGGCTTTATAAAGGGGGTGGGGGGTATTTGGGGCAAAAGCTTACAGTTCCAAGGTACCGGAATAGGTGCTTTCTCACCAAAATCAGCTGCCACATGTTGAAGCAAGATGGCCACGGATCTCTGCCCAGGTTTCAGCCTTCCCCTCCGGGTTCACCCTTTCCTCTTGAGTTCTGTGAGCCCGACCTCTTGAGGCATCGTGCTTAAATGATCCTGTAGTTGTCTCTCTCCTGGCATAGGGCTTGTTTCTTTCCAGGCCTCTTGTAGCAGCCTCGGCTGTTCAGCTTGCTTCCCAATTTCAGCTATAAACTATCAGGCAAATGGCTCATCTCTCTCCAGGGCCTCAGCTGTTTGAGCCTTTTCCTATCTGTAACATGGCAGGATCAAAATTGGCAAAATTCTCTCTTCTTGTCTGAGTGAGTGTTCGTTTATATCAGACCCAGCAAGGAGGCAGGGACTCAACCTGAGTCATGCCTTACTGAGGTAGTCAAATCAAAAGCCCTAAAGCAATCTTAACAGGTAATCTAATCAAAGTCCCCTCAGCTGAATTTAATGCAATCAAAAGGTATCCCACCCGGAGGAATAGATCAGTTTACAAAAATAGTCTCTTTTTGGGATTTACTAGGAGATGGAAAAGGGGGAGCCGATGCTGAATGTATGTACAATGTTTAATAAGGTTGATTGTAAATGTATGGAAATTGATAAAGTTGATGGTAACACATAGCGGGTATAACTAACACTGCTGGTTTATGAATGTGAATGTGGCTGAAAGGGGTAGTCTATGGAGATTAATGTCAATTGAAAGAATGCTAGAGGATAATCTAGGGACTGTATAACATTGATTTCAGTGGCAGATGATGATTGTGGTTAATAGTACAAACACAAGAATGTTCTACTACAAGGTGTTAAGAATATGGAGATACATAGGAAAAATACAACTAATGTAATATATAGACTATGGTTAACAGTAATAATGTAATATTTTTACAAC